>JAOVVA010000044.1:21494146-21518317 GCA_028565275.1 Leiocassis micropogon | reverse complement strand
TGTGTATATATATATATATATATATATATATATATATATATATATATACACACATTTGCAGCCCCAGCACCGGCATCTCAAGTCCTCACTAAAAATAAATAAATAAATAAATAAAGTCTACTGAATGCAGGCAGTTCGATCAATGACTCCCTGCTCTGTTACCGGCTCCTTGCCAATCACTAAAATAGCATGTGAGCATTTGAAGCCTGATCTTTCTGCCACTATTCTTAGACCAGACCTTTCTCCCGACCTAAACAGAGAAGAGAGCTGATGAATTAGCATCTATCCAACACGATGTACGTTGTCTTGAGATCAATATTGACTTTTCCTCAGCAGGGCAGCTTAAATGCATTTTCGAAAAAAGACTGCCAGTCGTATATGGATCGCTTAACACCACTGGCACTCTGTCTTTCTTTTAGCCACAAGCAACTACGAAACTGTATAATGTTTCCACTGCCTGCCAAGTGAGTGCGAATATCTGCATTCAGACAGGAAGTGTGGTCCTAGTCTGAAGTATAACAGAGTTCATGTTGTTTCCCTGTTATTTGTAGGAACCTTTTCTTTTTTTTTTCAAGATTGTTTTTTGTTTTTTTTTAATATGAGGATTTTTGTACATCCGGAAGTAGTGACTCATCAGTAATGTCGCAGCTTCTCTTTGCAGGGGATGTCTGATGTGTGAGAGTGGGCTGACTTTCAACAAGTTAGAGAGAAACTGTGTGGTAGTGAGAAGTGAAGAATTACCTCAAAGAAAAATATTTCTAGAATATTTTGTATCTTTGACATACACTTCTCCTTATATTTTATTGTTTAAGGACTGCTGAATAAAGGAACATATGAGAAAAAATATTTTCCAGTTCCTATAAAATGTTTATATGCACAAAGTGGTAGTTAAACATTTGTTTCTCATTTCTGCTTATGAAAAAAAGCCCTATGTGTGAGCAGAGTGTTGTTGTGGCATCACTATAGTCTTCTCATCTTCTTACTGCAATCAGCCTCATGCAGGAACTTATTTAAACAGATGGTTTATCTAAAAGCGCAGAAATAACCTGCAAGGCAAACGTGCTATTAAACTGACTGTAGATCCACACTGAAAATTATATCTCTCTAATAAAACGATGATATTGAAGTGATCCAACAAATATAATTGGCAGTGGTGTCATGGCACTTCTCCTGACTGCTCTGTAATGCACCGGTGGGACTGATACAGAACACAGCCTTATTAACAGAAACATTCTACATTTTATGTTTTCTTGGTTTGAAGGAAACAGATAAAATATAATTCCATAAAATATTTGTGCCCACCACACAGGCTTTCTTACCTTTCAGAAATTATTGGTACATATACAATTATTACGAGTGAATTTTAGCAATAAATGTTATTACCTTGTGTTTGGTAACACGTTTATCACACCTATCACTTTTATCACGTTTATCACGTTTACCACGCTTCAGAGTGTTGCCTTTAGCTGTCTAACAAGAATTAATGACGTTAATTAGGTTTCTTTTACCTAGTCTTTATTTTAAGCAACAATTCCTGTCCTTCCATTTTCTTAGAATGTAGAAGTCAATGTTTTGTAAGGTACATACACTGTCTAAAAAAAGAATTAAAAAAAGTTGCCATTTCAGAAAAGTCAAATCATAGTGGTGTGTTAAGAAAGGAAAACAACATAAGAAATGGGTTGAGTTGAGAACCCTTTAACATATTATAAAATACTGGAAGGATAGTGCTGAACCATAAGCTTTGTGAAGGAAATGTAGTCATAAAAACAAAAATCATGAATGGAGATTCACTTTAAAACTTGTCGAAAGTTGCATGATAGAAATGGAGAAATGGATCATCTGATGACCCTATTGCAGAGTGATTGGTGTATAAGGGTAAGAAGAAAGGCACATAACACACCCATCATGCATAGTGCCCACATGCAAACACAACTCAGGAGGCAGTGTTATGATCTGGGGTTGCATTTCAGTTGGTCAGGTCTAGGTTCTGCAACATTACGTGGCACTAAAATAAAGTCAGCTGATGACCTGAATGTACTGAATGAGCAGATTATCACCTTAATGGAGTTTTTTTTTCCCCGCCTGATGGCACAGGCAGATTCCAGGAATTAAATTGTTAAAGACTGTTTTTTGGAGCATGGGGAATCATTTTCACACATGAACTGGCCACCATGCTGCGTGCTGTAATGCAACGCTAAAAGTGACTGAACGAACTCTTAGAGCATGTGTTTGGCTTTTTTTTTGGCTTAAATCTAAGCTTCCAACCTGTACCACGAACTGTTTCACCTTGTTGAGACCCCCTCGATCACCATGACTGTGAAACTAACATCAGCTGTCAGTGCTGTCTCTCTCTTTCTCGCTCCCCAGCAGTCCCAAGTAATACAGTGCAACAATCAGTGGCCTCATTAGTGTCTCTCTGACATTTGGCTTGCATTTAAAGGGTGCAATTAAGAAAACTGTCGCCTTTTCAAGCCACAGAGGAACGGATGTTACGTGAAATTTAGCTAACTAATATGGCTTTAAATGCCACAAACTAGTCATTTTTTCTCTCTGTTGTTCACGTGCATCCTGTAGAAAAACAGAATTTATCATGAGCCGCCTTGCATTTCTCTCATTAAAATTACACGCATCTAATAAGACCTAAATTCAATAACTGGAAATTTAAGTCATTAAAAAAAAAAACTCTGAATTTATGATGAGCAAAGTGGCATTCAAATGTCCTGTGGCTCACTGTCAGTTTCTCAAAGGAAAAGCAGTGCTGCATGCGTATTACTGAGACTTCATTCTCATTTGATTATTCTGTGATTGATGGAGAGGAAAAAAAAACACCTTATAAGGAGAGTCCCTGGTTACACATGATTTCATTAATGAGAGCAACAACTACTTCACAGGAATGAGAGATAATTATTCAAATCTGGTGAAATTTGAACCATTACAGTCCATGATGCGTCAAGTTGGATTATTTTACATTACAGTATACAGTTTTTAAAAAAAATATATCTTCTATTGCTTCATAGGCACAAATACATTTCTTTTGTCTGTCTTGCTAGTCTAGTTGATTTTGCATTTGTGCTTAAGATGGATAAGCACCACTCCATGGTGTGTTTGGTTCTCTCAGAATGTTATTTGACATGGCAAGGGTCTCAGTGGTTGGTGGTGCCAGTCATAAATAGTGACCTTTTCTTGTAACTCTCAATATTTCCCTCATGCTTTCAGTTCTTTGTCTTGCTCCAGACCTTCTGAAAGGACATCCATTATTTATTTAACTTCGACAGGGAGAACGCTTTATAAATTGGATTTCTTCGACGTCTTCGAGATGCAGGTTATAGATCAATCCCTCATTCAAACTGTGTTTCTTTCGCTCAAGAGCTGATCTGTGCACGTCGGCTAAAATCATGAGCGAATTCGTTGAATGTGGTCTTATTGGATGGATCAATTTAAACCTAATCTCATCTTCAAGGTTACAGCTAAAGAGGTCAATCAAGACACACTAGTATATGGTTACAAAGCATAAAAATATGTAAATAAGGATGGAGGGAGTAAAAATAGAAGTGCATGTCTAGAAGCAAGACATTCAACTAGTTTCAGTTCAGACAGCTTCAACAGCACTTTAATTTGCGCAGCCGGGGTGGGATTTTTGCTTGAGGCATAAATTTTCTTTGGAACACCTTCTGCACATTTACTACTGTTTCATTCATTCATTTCTCAATTGCATCTGAAATGATGAAAAATTAACAGATGTAAAAAGTTGCCACAGCGGACCATCCGATCCACACACAGCTTGGCACAGGTTTTTTTCTTCAGATGTCCTTCCTGATGCAACCGTCCTATTTTTTTTATTTTATTTTTTAGGCCTGGGACCCGAGATTTTGAGAATGCACAGTCCTCCCACGGTTGTGTCACAGGGAATAAATTAACGCCAGTTTATGGTTATTTAAGCATGCGTTGCTATTAATTATATGTTTAAATTATATAAAATGCATTGACTGTATTTTTGTATTAAGTAACTGGCAGCAAACTGGAACGAAGAAAATTGTGCATTGTTGAGTTTCTGATTACAAAAATCTTCCTCTACCAGTTTCAGGTTCATTTTGGTCATTGACAAGAGTGCCTTATTATAGTACAGGTATACAATATGTAATTAATATTGCATTATGCATTGCCCGACTGTCTATATGTCTGTGGTCCCATATGGTCACAACATACTGTAGGTAAGAAATCTCAATGGACATGATGACATAGCAAGCAGAGCCAGAGGTAACAAACACAACAGCTTCCTGCAGCATGTCTCATGTCTTCTGTCTACAACACTCGTGCGTCTCTTGAGTGTTTTAACATTCTCTCTTTGATTTAGTTTTCTTTCAATGCAGGAAAACCAACGCTAGCCACAGCAGGGGCAAGAGGAGAAGAAGTATTGATTTAAAAATAAAACAGAATGTTACACAGTAGCAGTGGTTCCCAGTCCTGGAGGGCCACCTGTCCTGCACATTTTATGTTGCATTCCGATCAGCTACTGAGAAGTGGACTGCACAGGGTGTTCATCCAGGTTAAGTTCAATTCCAAACCACTGGGAGTGAAACGGCTCAGTTTAAAGGAAACTGTGAATGGTGTGGAGAACAAGCGAACAATGGTTCATCAATCCGCCAGAGGTATTATAGCTAAAATTTCGCCTCGCTTGAGCATGGAAAAAAAAAAGAGCTAGAAAATGGAATTATATATTTATTGTTTATACTGCGCTATCCTGTCTACAGGGTCGAAGGGGCCTGGAGCCTCTCCCAAGAGGCTTAGAGTGAATAGGGTCCCAATCCCTCTCAGGCCACACATATACTGTACTCACTAACATGTTCATTCACATACTACAGGCAATTGGAGAACACCAATTGGTCTAATCTGCATTTCTTTGGACTGTGGGAGGAAACTGGAAACAGGAAACCCACAAAGAACGAGGAGAACATGCAAAATCATGCACACAGACCCAAGGTGGGAATCAAACCCAGACCCTGGAGGTGCAAAGTGTCAGTACGAACCAATAAGCCACCATGCCGCGGATTTATGTATAGACGACATAAGATTAAGATAACACAATAAGAATTTGTAATAGGCGGCATGTTCTCCCTGCGCGTGGTGGGTTTCCGTCGGGTACTTCTTTTTTATTTCACCATCCAAAGACAAGCAGATTAGGCTAACTGGCTCAAATTGCCCATAGTGTGTGTAAATTTTCAAATACATTATTTACAAGTTATACACATTTCAATAGTAAATGTTTTGGCATCCGTTTTTGTTTCATTGAATATTCAATATTTCATGTCTCCAGTGGGAGATTTCCACAGGTATCCAAGGTGATTATGTTACCAGGGTAATGCCTGGAGGAAGTGATGTGTGTCTGTGCTGGTGACATCGCAGAGTTGTCCTGAATCGTGCAATTTTGTCAAGGGAAGTTCCCTCAACCGATATTCCCTGCACAGGAAGCGAGGCGTAGGGAGCGCAGTTAAAAGTACACTGTGGAACGGAACACAGCCTTAGCTGGAACACAGCTCCCTGAGATACCTGATTTAACTAATCAGCTCATTAACAGCCTTTTCTTATTTGAAGTGGAGGTGATAGAGCAGGAAAAACTCACAAATGTGCAGGGCAGGGCCACACAGTATCAGAGATAGTATTGTTAAATATATATAACATGGCTTTTGCACAACATACAAATCACATGTATCATGGATGTTGTGTCATTGGATACCTGTTGTTAAACTTTTTGTTGTGTAGACTATATATCTTGTACCAGAAGAAAATAATTTGCCAGAATAAGTAAATATCAGAATATGGCGCTTATCTCATTTCTCTTGTTTAATATGTTGTGTTAGAATCAAGAACTTCAAACGCATTGAATTTGTGTCCAGGTTTTTGCGTGATGCCTAGATTATCATTATAAATAACTGCGACGCCTCCGCCTCCTCAGCCAATCAGATGACGCTGACGTATATAACTGTATCCAGGTGGACTAGCTCCATTTAATGCTACAGTACATACTGTACTGTACTTTATAGATTACATGTGTTCTAAAATCAAGCAAATAAATTAAACTACTGATCATTGATAGTTTTAATAACAATAAATGATATGGATGTACAGTACAGTAAGGCATTGTCTAAAATCAATTTAACAGTCTTCGCTTCAGCTGTGCATACAGGATGATCTAATTTTATGTTCATTTGGTTACTGAAACACATTTCCTCAGTCTTTTAACATTTTGGTTTAGCTCAGGGAACAGACACGGTCTCAATAAGGTAAAAAATAAGATTGAGATATGCTGAAAGAACTAAGAGCAGCACCTCCCCGAGTGGGATGGATACTGCCCCACTGTAACAGGCCAGCCTTGATCTCATAATTACTCCAATTACCCATAAAGCCCACGTTGTTTTTACAGCACCACCTGGACATTTGGCAGTTCGCTACAATGGGATGGGGCCAGGGCATATTACAGCATCTGACACTGCTTTGGTTAATATGGACATGTAACCTCTGACTCTTACATGTATAACTCTCTGTAAATACTTATTCGTGCCTAAGGACATAAGATTACCTGCTACACCCTGACCCATCCTATACACCTGACTAAATCTGCTGGTCCCCCTAAAGCCCTAGCTGATTTTTATTTGCCTTAAGGAAGAGTCTTTCAGGTTTCTCAGCAGGTGCTTCAATGAGGAGTAAACCTCTTAGACAGGTGGAGTGGTGATCTGCTGCGTGAGCCTTAGCTAAGTCATCACCCATTTGCCCTGCTGTGAGGACTGTAATGCAACAAAATAATTTCTTTTGAAGAAAACAGGGGGAATTGTATGGTATGGAAATGCTGACACCAGCAAGAAACTCATGGCAAAATTGCTTTAAAAAATGCTTATAGTTTAAAAACCTTGTGGTTTTGAATATCTTGTTTGCATAAAAGGATATATTTTTATTTTGACTTCTACTTTATGGCAGCACGTGGAATAGTGGTTACCTCGGTGGTCTTTTTGTGTGTGGAGTTTGCATTTTCTGCCTGTGTTTGTTGGGTTTCCTCCCACAGTCCAATAACAAGCAGATTAGGTTAATTGGCGTCCTAAATTACCTATAATGGCAACTGATTGGCACCCTGTCCTGCCTGTTGCCCTGAGTCTCCTGGGATAGGCTCCATGACCCTGTCATGGACCGGCATATGAATGAATGAATGAATGAATGAATGAATTCCACATATTATTGAATGGCATATATTTTGATTGCTAGTTATAAAAATTTATGATGATTAAAACACTAGATCTGCCCACTCAACTTTGACTTTGCCGATCAGCTTGGACTCCGTGTGCTGATCGGGAGAGACACAAACACACATGCACATGATGGTGCCTGAATGTTCTCTGGTTTATTCACTGGTCATGGAGGCATATAAATTCTAAGCGTTCTTATGTTCTATGTAAATCTGAGGGAACAAAAGACAGGGAGGCGTTTCATAGAAGGTATTACCATTTAAGGAATGAAGAGGAGGAATAGGAAGCATGGGAAAGTTAACATTGTTTAGGCATGGTATTAGAAAAAAGATATCATTCTATTAAATGCAATTGTTTTTAATTGATCATTTAAAAACATGAGAGTGAAGACTCTACCTCTTTACTTGTTTGATTTACAGTTCACAGTTGAAAGCTTGTAGTCTCCTTCCAGCAGCATTGGACGATATCTAATTATGGAAAATTCTCTTGTGCATGTGTGCATGCGCGCGGGCACGGATGTGTGTGTGTGTGTGTGTGTGTGTGTGTGTGTGTAAAAGTGAGAAAGCAAGTAACATCGTTCTTCTCTTAATCACACAATCACACATGGTACACTGACTGCTCGTTAGCTGACCACCTCATTATTCTCAGACAACATCAATGTTTCATGTGCTCCTCTCAAGCATGCATCATGGAAGCAGTCGAATTAATTATCGGATGTGTCTACTGTATAGCTAATCACAATAATTAATCATATAATAAATAATTGCACAAACAATTTATATTTTATATTATGGTTATTTCTGGTTTGAGTTCTCATCACATAGGATGAGAAGGCTGGTTGCTGCTGAGGATGGCCCCATGCGGTCTGCTTATAGATTTATGTAATAACTGAGGACAATTTAACCATGAAGGTGGCTTGGATTGCATCGTTACAAGCAGTTTTAATATGATGGCTTATGACTGCCATTGCTCAAATAGTTTAAGGATTAGGATTGCCATGGACAGTTCTAACACAGAACAGTTACATCAACAAAGTAAACCTTACATCACCTAAAACACACAAATATTTCTTTATGGTCGTACTGGCATGTATCACCCAAAATGAGGCTGAGTTCCCCTTTGAGTCTGGTTCCTCACGAGGTTTCTTCATCATGCTTTTCTCAAAAAAAAAAAATAAATTCCTGCCAGCACTGCTTCCAGCTTGTTCATTGGGGTTAAAATATTTTTTAATTTATACCCAGAATGTTTATTCTTATAAATCTGCTTTGTGACAATGTCACCACTTTCACTTTGTTGTCTTTAAGCCATTTTATTAAGAAGATAAAATTTCAGGTATGCGTAGGATCAGTGTCCTCCTGGGAGACCCAGTTAATGCCACGTTTTAACATTCTGTCTGATGTCTGAAGTGCACCAGTCATTTTTCCAGCAAAGCAACGCCACAGCATGAGGCTGCCACCTCCATGCTTCACAGTTGGGATGGTGTTCTTTACTCAGGCTTTTCATCTAACAAGAGAACACTCTTCCAAAAAGCTGGTGATAAGCTGAAAACTTTTTTTTTTTTTTTTTTTTTTTTTTGACATACAGGCTTCCTGCTTGCATGACAGGATGGGAACACTTTGGTATGTGATGTCTCCAATTCCTTCACCTGTTACACCTCCTCCTGTTGTTGACTTGGGGTTCAGTCAAGTCGTTGTTGAATAAAATCTGTTCTTCTCCCTATGTTAATATGTGCCTTTTTCCTAAACGATGCGGTGTAGTATTGTACAGTATAGTCCAAATATTTCTTAGACTTGCAACAACTGTTTGTATAGATTTACAAATTTGCTTCTAAGAAGTAAGACAAAGACTTAACAAGTATTCTAGCATGAAATCATCTTCTTATAAACTGAGAACATACTCAGGTGTAGACGCGAAAAACATTATCTGATCTTTTCATGTTTAGCTGATTGAATGATTACATGAATATGAAAGGGGGCAATTTTCTAATAACGACAGTGAATGTGCCAATAGTCTATATAATCCAGGCAGGCACATATCAGTTTAAGTTATTCACAGTATCCTCCAAAGGTCAAGGATGGTATTTAGGTTTTTTATTGGCTTTTTCAGCTTGAAATATATATGGTATCAATCATGCCTGAAGTCATATGATATTTTAATGTTTTATAATTATATGATAATAATTAATCATTTCAAAATCTCAGGAATGTTTTGCATTCAGTTTATTAGTGGCCCAGTTTATTGTTTTTGTTAGGTTAACACTATTTTGTTGATTTAACAAATTTTTTAGGAATAATATTTGGCCACATAAATGTGGTATATTTCCTGTAATCCTAACAAATATCAAAAATACCACCTGACTTGCCCTATTTAAATCGATCTTTTTAAAAAAATTTTATAGCACTGAGCCTGGTGACAAGCAAGATTGTGAAAAATGTGAAAAACTTCCTGCCCCTGTAGCAGTCCGCTCGGCATAGCCCTTCCTCCAGATGGGGGTCTGCTGAGTGAGATTTATTGGTGTAGTCCACATGTGGGGTTACTGGCTAATTCAACTGCATGCCCTGCTCAATTGGGAGACACATAAAAAGAGGTGGGGGTGCGAGGGGGAAGAGTTGTGGGTGCGGGTGAGTAACATGGCTGTAAGATTGGGAAGGGTGTTTCTGTCCCTGCTTTAGAGAACAGGTCTCGCCTCATTAGGCTGTGTAAATGAAGGCTGCTCTCTGCTCGGGTCAGGAATCTGCACACTGAGAGTAGGCCACCAGGGAACTCGTGCACGCCTCTGTGAAGAATGACAATGAATAAACCACAACTTCATGTAATTAATGCATTCACGTGCCATTAATTTTTCCCGAATTTGTTCTGGGTTCTAGAGAAAATGGGGAGTTGGCTGAATTTTGATTAGCAGCCATTTGCTGATGCGTGACTAAGAGGGAATCGGCTCATATGCTCCATGCCTACTTAGATCTGTATTGTGTTAACTATATTGCGCAGCGGATCTTACCCTGATGTAAGTTGTATATATACTGTTGTATATATACTGTATATATATATATATATATATATAAATATCTATCTGTCATGTCATCAGTCAATTAAAATCTCAGCATGCCCCTTTTAAGATATGTGGCCTGTTAATTAGTCTGAATGTTTACCAAAAGTGTCACAGACCTTTTTATCCTGACTTGGTCTTGTATAAGAGATGGGGTTTGATAGCTAATTACCGGCACATGAAACAGAACATGGGTGGCACTTTGACATACACACAGCAGAAATGGAGCAGCAGGAGCCTTAGCCGAATTACTGGCAGGGGATCAGCAACAGGAGGCCCAGTTTATCTCACTGGTTTAAAAAACTCCTCCATTAACTTGCTCTCATTGATCTGAAAGAAATGCCATACAGTCCTCTACTAAATCATCTGGATGTCCATAGATTAAATATATTTATTTATAGATTAAATGTGTTGACCATCTATTAAGTTTTCTTAAAACCACTGATAAATCTGTCTCCTTGTGTCTCCTTGGGTTTCTTGTACTTTGATAAATGGAAACAAATAATTTTCTGGTTGAAAACATTACCGAGCATGAATCTATTCATTTCACGTTTTTTTTTTCCAGTTATATTAAAGATATTTGTCTATTTCCCACTCTTGTTGCTGATGAAACAACGATTTAACATTTTGCTTGATGATTTTAACACCATCACAGCGGGGTTGCTTGACAACTACTCTATCACTTATTGTTCCTGGACTTAAATACAATATAATTATTGACACCTTTCATGAAGTGAAGTAAAGTGGAATGTGGGACTCTATCTGTGTGGAGTTATGTAAGTAAAAGTGTCAATGTGGGTTTCCTCTCGGTTCTTCAGTTTCCTCCTACCTTCCACAAACATGCCGGTAGGCAGATTGGCTATTCTTAATTTTTTTATAGGTGTGAAACAGTGTGCTAAAGTGTATTCCTGATGACCTGCTGCCCTGTCCGGGGCGTAGACCACGTTCCCAGCTCTGGGTTTACTGTGACCCAGGATAAATCAGCTACTGAAAATGAATGTATAAATAGACATTTTAAGCTTAAAAATATGGTCTGGTTTCATTTAAACACGATATATTTTATCTTTGAATCATTCTCATCAAAGGTGGTTTTAAGTGTAGGGTTTCTAGCAAATTTCCAACTTTATAGACATTTTTAATAGGGTTTGTGGGTCAAAAAGCATTTATCCCACTTGGTTTTCATCGTAGTGATGGCTGACAAATGGATTTTTTTACACAATTCATGTAAAAAATGATCAAAAGAAATGACAGCAAAAACATATATATTGTTAAATCATGACTAAGACTGTGACAGGGAGTATTGACAGTTCTACCCCCTCCCAGTAACAGAGGCCACGCTCACCATCTAGCGTTCTAGAGTAACCTCTGGCACTTGCACTTCTTGGATTAATATTTATGGAGCAGCTCATGGAAATTCATGAGAAAAGAAGAGACAAGATAAAACGAGATGAGATGAGATGAGATAAGACTTTATAGTCTTTATCAATAATAAAATGATAGTACTGTGCAAAAGCACCATATTATATGCTGTACCAATTTTGTTATATATGGTTATCATATCTGCATTATTATATACAAAATCATTCAGTTTTTCCATATATAACTTAAAAAATAATAAATAAATAACATTACTGAAGAATATATGCATGGCTGTAAAGAAAAGAAATATAGGAGAAGACCAGTTTTCAGATGGAAACAAAAAACCTAATGTACGCTCCTGGGATTTGCATAAAACTAGAAAGGAGTGAGTGTGACAAAGTTACCAGAGGAACTCATTCTCCAGCATGCTCAGTAAAACCTAACAACTATTTTACTTATAAATACAAAAATAAGCAAAAGATGCATTTGAAAACATTTCTGCATTAAAGAAACTTCTATAAAGAGCAATAAAGAGCAATAAAATAAACAGTCAATATTTGGACAATTTAACTCATTGCTTAAAATCAGGAGTTTTAGACACAGATTTGTGCAGTTTTATAAGAAAACAGCTGTTAGGTTTTACTGAGCTTCCTAGAGAAGATGAGTTCTGGTAACAATATGGTACAGTATATTGTAGGCATAGCATGGATTTGATATAAAGAGTAAACCTACAGTACAGTAAACACCTGTAGTTATTCTACATTCATCCATCCACCCATTTAGGAACTGCTGTAGTTCTCCTGTAAATAAGGATCATGGAGGCTAGGAACCAGGAACTCGGGACTGTGGAGCAGTGGCGGCTGGTGAAAATTCTACTTAAAGTTTATTAAAATTAAACTTTTAATAATCGCCTGTAAATAAATATTTATCAGGTGATTAAGCATCATTACTACTAGTATTAAATAAAAGCATGACTCATATCGCATCCAGTCAGCCAGCTCCGCTTGCCATAAAAAGTGCTGAAAAAGCACCGAGTGTAAGCTCGGTCATGATCACTTGAGTGCTGCTTAATTAGAATATCAGGTCGATCTGGTCCAAGCTCTTTAACTTTTTTTCTTTCTTCATCTGATCGCCTTGGGAAGGGGTATTTTAGCAAAAAAATTACAGAATTTTCTCTCATATTTAGCTGGCTTCCATGTCAATCACTATTCAATACATTAACTAACAATCTGCTGACCGTTAATAAGACTCATTGAGAATGGTCTCACATGAGTCCAAATATAAAAAAATATATATTGATTTGCTAAGAACAAAAGTGGGACGGTTCCTTGGGGCACAAGGATGTGCCCCAAGGATGATTAGAAAAAATGTTAAATAATTGCATGTTAAAGTAGCAACTTTAAGTTTAAGGGGGTAGCACCCCTGCGCCCCTTATTGACCGGCTGCCACTGCTGTGTAGGCCAATAATGACCATTGTATTTATTCCCATTTTTACACCTGTGGTAGAACCTCCAGTCAACATTCACATGTACATTCACACACTATGAGCAATTTGGGAATGCCAATTAGCCCCATCTGCATATATCTTTGGATGGTGGGAGGAAACCGGAGTCCCAGGAGGAAACCCATCATGCATGGGAAGAACATGCAAACATCATTCATAAGACCCCGAGATGGGAATCAAACTCGGATGCTGGAGATGCGAGTCGATAGTGTATAGCTATGCTAAGAGGCTGAAAGCACAGAATATTGTTGAGTTGAAGTTCTATACAGAGTACTTGATTCGTATACAGACTATGTTTGTAAGGAATTTGCAAGTCACTTCTAAACTTCTGATTATTACACTTTGTCTGTCTCCCATATCACAGTGCCCTCAACTATTAAATTGTTGCTTAGAGTAGAGAACAAGAGAAGAGATGATTTCTTTTAACCATTTACAGAAAAAAAGTATCCTTCATCCCAGTAAATATATTTGTCTGGTGTTTAAAGCTTACATTTTTGATAATAGATCATTTGTACTGTATATATTTTAGCTTCTGTTTATCATGGTACATTTTAAGGTGGGTTCCTTCTGTAGCATTTTAAAGAATACATCAAGAGTTTGTATCTCAATCTGTACTGGATCATGAATTTTTCATCACCATGCTTTGGGGCACTAGGGAAATAAACAAAGCCAAGGTGAGCTGGTATTTCATCTATTTATTTATTCTTTTCTTCTTCCTTCCCTTTCCTGTAGGGCTAATTTTTCTTTCCTCATAGATTTGCAATAGGGAGATGTGTTTCTCATTTTCAGGGCACGCTGAGATACTAACACCCCCCCCCCCTTCACCACCACCACAGTTCCTGGAAGTAGACGGCAAATAAGGTATTGATGTCGTAATTTTTGTGTGGGTCAGGAGACTCTTATCAACTTCCGTCACTTGGCATGTGCTGTTCTGGCTGACCTTGTCTTGGTACTGGTGACTAATATCTGAACTCAGTGAAAGGCTAAAGAAACCTGGCATGGCTCCATCGGCTGAGCTCCACAACTCAGCAGTAGGTACTCACACTTCGCCAGAGGATGCTAGGCATGACTGGTGACAGGGAAACTATCCAACCAAGCCACGCCAACGTGATATTCCGATTTAAAACGTTCTGTAAGACTAGCAGCAGAATATGGTCATGATTTTTAAAAAATCTAATAGCACTATTATTATTATTATTATTATTATTATTATTATTATTATTATTATTATTATTAAACCTCCTTAGTTCCTTCATTTAAAATGTTTTGTACAGTGTACTCCAATTTAAAGAAACATAATAGACAACCTTGATATTAAGTGATTTTACACTGAGAATAAACAAGCCTATTCTACATACTGAATTCTGTTTGTAATCCTCACCTGTGGTGTCTTTGATAAAAAAAGCCAAAAAATAAATAAAACTTGTTACCCATTGTATAATATGACAGTAGATCATTGATGCTTTGGGGCTGTTTTGCATTTATTTGCATTCCCTTGTGGAGACTGATGAGATCATGACTTCTACTACCATACAGAATATTGCAGTTTAAAACCTAGTTAACTCTGCCAGTCAAGACATCGCCATAAACGGATCATTTAAGAGCATGACTGTACTCATATACTGTATTTTATTTGATCATGTACAAAGGGTGGCTGACAGTGGCGCACTTTTCAGCACTTTTGCCTTAACTTTGCTCTAACATTTTATTCATGTATTTGGAACGACGCAAATAAATGATTATATCATTAATGTTACCGTATGTCGGCTAGCAACATAGCAAGGTAAGTCAACAACCATTTTTTTATATGCATAATAGTATATTAAAAAAGAGATAACATAGCTGTTTACCTTTATACTTTGTCTTTTTCTTCTTTTCTTTTTTTCCCCTTTAACTAGGCACCTAATGGCTTTAACCTTTTCTTATAATTTTTTTTATTCAACGTATCAGCATCGGGACATTGTCCATTCCCCTTTAAGCATCAAGACAAAACCATTTAACTTAGACTGGTTGTTTATTATTTTTAACCATTTTGTCCAAAACAGAAGAATGAAGTATGCCTACAAAACTATACAGTTCAGCACAGTATTATTATTATTATTCCGTGGTTTATTTGGTAGCATTTCATAACGTGACTGATCTCTGTACAAAGTTAGACGTGTGCAGTTGGGCACACCCCATGGAAAGACATGAGGTGATGTCTACTTAGCCACCTCCCTCTCCATCGTAAGTACCCTGCCGCACTCACACAGTAGAAACAGGGTGCCAACAAGCAGCCTTGACTAAAGCGGTGACTTGAAAAACATGACGTGTAAACAAGCGATCAAAACTGATCGTGAAAAAATGTTTATCATATTTGTGAATCTTGTTTTTCTTATTTTTTATGTTCGCTGTGCCGCCCTGGCAAGATGCCATCCTGGGCGGCTGGCCATGTTGCCCATATCTAAATCTGCCTCTGCTGGCTGATGATATAAATGCATCTACACCGCATGCAGTTACTACAGATGCAAAAATATTTATGTCATGTATTGATTTTGAATTGAGTTCTTCAGGCAGCTCGAGAGAATTCCATATTGTTTTTTTGTTTTTTTTTTCACTATGATTAATGTTAAATTATTAATATATTTGGAGGGGTTGTCTTAACTCACCCAAAGTCTGGTATAATTATAAATTGGCAAGCAGCAGGTCTGAATGTAGTCGTTGCTAAGTGCTACTGAGTTGCACATTTGGTTGTTCTGGCTTCAAGCTTCGAGAATCAAGGTTATCTAACACCTTTTTTTTTATTCAGGAAAACAATAAATCCTATGTGTTATGTAATAAAACATTGCCCCTATTAGGTTTGCCATGGCAGTTAGTAATATTTATTTAGCTGTAAATTTTTTATCCTTGGCATGAAAATCTTTGAAGTGTATTTGCACGATGAGCTCAGGGAATCACTCGATGTCTGTGTCTTTCCCCACTGAACAGCATCGCTGCCAAGTCAGACAGATGTACATCTCTGCAGTTTCTCTTCCTTCCTTTATTGGCACCCAGTGCTGCACTGGCAGTAGGCTTTAGCTGTGGCATGGCACTCCAGAAGAATGAGTCACACACGCCCTGCTACACACCAAAAATCCCATGCTCCACTACAACAGTGAGTCCAAACGGAAAGGTGAATTATTTGGACTCTGATGAAAAGAAACTGTTTTAGCTCTGTGTTAATTACAGACAGGAGAGCTAGATGGGCAGTAGAATTAGGTGCCTTTTTTGCCATCATCCATCTGTGCTTTCAAGTAAGGACCAAGAATTTTGCAACTTGCACAGACATTACCTAGAAAACAAAGCTAACCCAGGGCACACTTATTGCATATTCTAATCTTTAATCTTAACATTCTAATGTTAGACATTGGTTTTACTTTTTCCATAATGACACGAAAAGTATACAATAGATTACGTGTTGCCTATGACGTTCTTGTTTTGTTGTTTGGGAAAGCAAAGTGGGCATGTTATGGGTTCATTTTTCCACAGCATTACCTCTCCTTGGCAATTTTAGCTTATTATTAATGTGTTCATTCACAATTTAGGATTACATAACTACATTTAAGAAATAGATACATGCATTTAGGAAATAGTGTCATGTGATTATACGACTAAGGCATTATATTATAAGACAAGGAATATAAGACTACTTTCACTGTGTGTGGTGTTTTGGTTGTACAGTGGGTTTACTCATATTTCTTGATTTTGTCAAACAGTATATATATCATAATATAGGATATGTAATAAAACTTTGCTTTCTCAGGCATGAAAAATATGCCCATTTTAACACTGTGTTTGCTCTGCACCAAAACTACATCCTCGGTGGTATCATGATTCTAAAGTCATACTGTTTCCATGGAAACAGGTTATTGCTACCTGAAATAATGATGGTCTCCAAAGGGAAATGTACTAATTTCAACAGGTTTTCTGCATTTTGGACTTCCATGACCTCTCTGGAAAGAGAGGGGGTATACAACTTTTTTTTTTTTTTTTAAATAAAGGATTTTCACATAAATATCAGAAATATTTACTTGACACAGAGTCTAAGAGTCTAAGCTTGGACACGCTTGCAGTGGTTTAGGAATTCAAAATATGGCCCGTCTAGCAGTCTTTCAGGCTTTATGATTTAAGAATGTTTAAGAACAATAAGGTGCAGTGGTTAGCACTGTCGCCTTGCACCTCCGGAGTCTGGGTTCGACCCCCACCTCAGGTCTGTGTGTGGAGTTTGCATGTTCTCCCCATACTTGGTGGGTTTCCTCCTGGTGCTCCGGTTTCCTCCCACAGTTCAAAGACATGCAGATAAGGATAAATGATGGTCCCATAATGTGTGGATTGGCAAACTGTCCGAAGCCTCCTTGCGATAGGCTCCAGGCCCCCTGTCCCTGTACAGTATAAGTGGTATAGAAGATGAATGAATAAGAATAACAAAAAACAAGCATAATGAATGAAAGTATTCAGATTTTTTTATGTCAGTTAAATCATTATTTTTTAAAACATCCATAGACTATAAAAGAAAGAACTGGACAAATCCTCTGTGATTTCCACCTAAACTCAGTTAATCCATAAGTAGGCATATGGGAGGAACAAACTGCACCTGGCTGTTAGTTGGAACAAGTCTACTTACCTCAGTTACCACAAGCTAGCCAGCTTAGCTTTATATAGCTTCGGTAAAATGCTAAGGTGGTTAGCATAAATGTACTGTAAATGCTAACATTACTAGTCATTCAATTGAACGCCATCATTTATAACGTACACATCGTCCCGCGTCAGCTCCTACATTTCTCGTGTTAAACTACAATGATTCTAATTAGCTGGTCAGTTAAAGTGATTCTTAGCAGTCAGCTAGTGGTTTTACCCTGCATTTTACCTGCCACTTAATTTTAACTTACAGTATGAGTTACATAAAAATTCAGCGCTAAATGTCATGAATAGGAAATTTAGAACCGGAGATAGTGTATAGAGAAAGCAATGCCAATATGTGCGCTGTGCATAGCAGGAGATTTGTGTGAATTTTATGAAGCATTGACCCAGACTTTGTAAGCATTCATTTTGCTTGAGCAGAAATATAACAAAACTATGAGCATATTTTGCAATGTTTAGGATTGTTTGATTTAAAACCACACAGCGCATCTTCCATTTATCTAATCTTACTAAACTCAGCATATGATCCATGGTCTGGTTTGCTAGTTTCTGCATATTGCAATTATACAGTATACAAATAAAAAATTGCACAGCACAGTTAACTTGTTACCCTGAAACTATTGCAAAAAAAATAAAAATAAATAAATGAAGCATTTTCCTATCCTATTTCCAAGATGCACTGTGTGGTTTTAAATCAAACAATCCTAAACATTGCAAAATATGCTCATAGTTTTGTTATATTTCTGCTCAAGCAAAATTAATGCTTACAAATTCTGGGTCAATGCTTCATAAAATTCACACAAATGCCCTGTGTATAGCAGGAGATTTGTGTGAATTTTATGAAGCATTGACCCAGAATTTGTACTGGGTCATACATATATATAACTCTCTCTATATATACATATATTACATATAAGCACACTGTCTTTGTGTAAATGCGTGGGGTTTGTGTGCATTTTAAAAAGATTTTAAAAGTGCATTCATCTTAAAATCATTTAATAAAAAATGCTAAACATTTTTTTTGTTCATTTGCTGTTTCTTAAGATATGGCACACCAACCCCAGCCACCAACTCTCCTGAATACTGAGCAGCTCAACATAAAGCATATAAAACCTCTTTGCTTTGCTGTTAGTTTTGTGTAGTATTACTCACCCCAGAGTGTGATATGTCAGTATTTGTTATTCTTCTTGAGATTACCTTCTGTCTGACCCTTTAACCTGCTATGTTTTGACTTTTGATTTGATTTTTTTTAGTATTGTAATTGGGAAAAACATATATATGTTTTCCTGATTTTGAGCCTTGGATAATGTTAATGAGTCTCCTTGTTACAGACACCTTATTGCACCTTGTTTGCCAGACAACAGTGATTTTATGTGATCTTTTGTTACTGCTCAAACAATGCTGCTAAGCACCCATGAGCAGCAAGTCCAGCAAATGACATAAACTATGAAGGAATCGGTCCAGATCTGCTGAGACCCCATGCTGCGTTGCTAACCCTCAACTTGTGGTATGCAACCCTACATTAATTTTAAACCTAGAATTAACCAATTGCAACCCCAGAGCCACAATACTCCATACACTACATGGTGACCAGTCTATGTGCCCTCTGTGTAATTCTTTTGTAGCTCTAAGCCGCTATTAAATAATTCCCTGCATTTATTCTTACTTAAAGGGAAAAAAATAAGAATAGTTCCTGTCCCTCAGACTACACACCAGTGGGTGAGGACCAACCACTTGATGGCCAGACACTCATTCTCAGTTGTATACCTCCAGCTGATGTACAGCATGGTGTGCTCCGCCCCGTCCACCACCTGGACAAAATGGTCCCAGCCCTTCGTCCAGTGTGCCATCTGCAAAACAAAAGACGGAGAAAAGTCTGGTGAATTCTGGGTCTGGGCCAATTTTTGCAGAATCACTTTTCTTAGAATGGGGCATTGCAGTACACGAAACTACTGGAAGTGTATGGGCTGTGAGTTGCCTTTGCTGGAAATTAATGACAGTAGGTAAGCTATCCATTGCCGGTCAAGCCAGACAACATAACCATGGCACGTGCAAACAATTTGAGGACTGACTCCAGATCATCCTGAGGCCCCCATCTTGGCCAGGATGTTGTGGGTCGCAACCACGACAACCATCACATCTCCGTTTGGAGTATCCTTGGTCTGCATGAGGCCCTGAAGCACCCGCTGTGGAATCATTCCTCCCGCTCAGCGCGCATAAGCAAGTCAATTGCCTTATTTAAAAAAAAAAAATCATCAGATTTCTAAGAACCTACTTCAGAATCAATCATAAAGAAAATCAAAACTTACGTTCCTTGGGCAGAATACACCCCCCAAAAAACCTTACTGCATTATTCCCTTTTAGTGGGTCCTAGGACACTGCTCAATGTGGAAGAATTCCAACCATAGCTTCCACTGAAAAGGATGCATCCCAGACTCCAAACGATTTCCAATGGATTACTCATGATAGGTGCATTAATGCCCAAATGGGATATAATAACATTTTTATGACCGTTAAAAAGATTCCACACCCTCGAAACTTATCTTGCCCCCTCACAAATGCCAATGACATTTTTCTGTTTGTGTCCAGTTTGAAAAAGGTCAGGCAGAAAACTGATGCTGTCCTTGAAATGGTGAATGTGAATAACAATCTCACATAGACAGTATGACATTATAGCAGATCAATGCAACATCATGTTAGTGACCTTTATAACCGCTACGTGCATTGTCAAGCCTATCGAAAGTGCAAAAGGTGCAACCGTACTACTCATTTCAAGTAGCTAACCCTTGCCAGTGGGTTGCTGTGCTGTCTCCTTGTAGGCCTCCTCGGGGAATGATGTATTGGAAAAGGACTGCTATTTTTCACTTGCTTTGAAGGTGGCCTCAGTATCTTCAGCCTGTGCGTGTAAAGCTTTCTTTAGTAAGTACTTTGACTTGTACGAGCCCTCGCGCATTTTATAGAGCCATCGTCCAACCTGACTTTCATCTCTGCATAACCTCACCATCAAGGCAGTGATAATTCAGATTTAGAACACTGGGTGGTAGTATGATTGTCAATTAATGTGCCTTTTGGATAAGTGTCAAGAATGACACTGGCTCAAATGCACTGGTGAGTAAAAACAACAGCATTAGCTACACTCTCTTTGTTTGCATGAAAAATATATATCTAAAATATGAATGAGTGGACTTGATACATGATGTTTTCTTCTTCCCTTGACATAATGCATATTCTCTTTCAACTGCATACAAAAATCCTGTAAAGCATCTGCAGTTACTGTACACCCACCTTGTTAAACTAGGATATGTCTTGTAAAGAATTCATAAGACTAAAAATTGCCCAATTTTAAGGGTATAAAACATGCACAAATAAATAAATAAATAAATAAATAAATACAAATCTCACATTTATGCGGTATATGAAGCATTCCCCTCCCTTGCATTCAATTATGTTAAATCCTTGCAGAGGCGTTGCATGTGTCAGCTTTACGTGTGCTAGTGCCAGTCAATATGGATCTCTCACACCTTTAGAGTTAATGAGTGTCATCTCCACTTAGGTTCAGGGTTATACTGAACCGGTTATTATAATTAACTACAGTATAATCGTGAGCTATTGCACTTATTTTGGTGGGTTTTATTGTATAAATAAAAGTCTGCTGCACCTGTCCATGTGGAACTTGATATCTAGCCTGGGTATGAAAGAGAGACATTATTGCAAATGAAAGACATGTTCAAGGCTGTGATCATACTTTACTGTGCATGATGACAAAGGCAAGGCACAGTTTCGTGTGCCTCAGGATGCAGCTCTGGCCTGAGATTCTGCACACAAGGACATACACTGTGGCTGGTGTCTGGGGACGTATATGCTCTGTTCAGATAAGTCACAATCCTGAAGCATGTAAAGGTGTCACTCTTTATTGATCTTCTTTTCTGAGCAGGAGCTTGAAAATAAAGACAGCTATCTGTAGCACCGGGAGCCTGGCTAAAAACAGCTCTCTAGCTAAATAATTGATGGAACCAGCAAGTGTCAGAAGTTACAGACTGGGTGCTGATGGATGTGTCACATCCTCCTCAAAAAGCAGCAGGTGAGAGCCAGGAGGTTGCCTCTCAACAGGTTATATGGGATAGGATTTTTTTTATTTTTTATGTTGCGTTACGCTGACAGAACTTGAAAATGTAATAAGACAAAAGATCACACTTGCCAGAAGGTGATGTGATGAAAAATCCAGTTTTCGACTTATCTCACATCTGATTATTGTCTTCAAGTTCTTATCAAACCTTTGTAAAGATCACATCTTTCGACATGCTGGGAAAATGTCTTAGGCTTGTCAGGTGACACCAGTTGAGACTGGGGGATACTTATGAGCTGCATTTCTCACTATTGACTAAGGGGTGTTCAGTCGTTTAACAGCAAGATCTAGCAGAAATTAAACACCGCAAATGAATGAATGAATGAATGAATGCATGGATAATTGAAGAGTGTGGCAGTACTGAGATTTAACCTCAGCTTACGAGCGTGAACCTTTAGGTTGGGCTACCATAGCTACCACAATTACGTGAATGCTTTGTGAGTCTCATGATCATTACCTTACCTGATGAACAAAAGGTTTCATCAGTCATGATGAAACCTGTCACTCCGCTGACTGCTGTAGGACATCAGCTGCTATAAAGATCATACATTATAGAAGAGTGCACACTCTGGCCTCTAAGTAGTCCTAACAATCAATTATTAAAAGACCATTTGCTGGAAATATATGAACAATGCTGTAAGGCTGTTGCAAAGGGACATAGCTGTGCTAAGAAATGTACTCTTGTTTTATAGAACTTTGCACACTGTAAACAACACAGATCTCACAGGTCAAGCTCCCCGAGGGGTGAAGAACATCCATAACCATAATAGTTGTGAAAGCTTTATGGCTGTTAACTGTATCCAGATGTCATAACAGTCACATTAGAGATTCTACATCTGCCTCAATTGACTAAAAAAAAAGATTAAGCTGCTGAGATTTTGTAATTTACATTGCAGCTTGGTGTTCTATTACCAAATGCATACTGGATGGATACTCATCATTTATGGATCAACACATTTTTAAAAAGTCGCATAATCTCTGGGATTTAAATAAAAGAGATGAAATTCAGACAATCCTTACTGCAAATTCACCTTATTGCAGCAAATCAATGTTTAGAGATGTCATAATGCAATCTGTTTGGCTTTCAGTGGTAACACAAGCTTGGCTCCCTGAGACAGGATCGACTACAGCAAATTGCAAATGCCACTAATTTCTCTCCACAATATGACACAAGTGTACATGTAGATGCGCTTTAATTTTTAGCTCTGTGGAATATCTCCAGCTCATTTTGTGTTGTATTATTATGGGCTAATACATATTTTATGAGATGGGTTATTAAGAGCACTTCTCCGCCACTTTATATTGACACTGATCATTTCCTATGTGCATTTGGCTGTGCCTATTAAAGTGATGCCTAGTCAGTATTTCATTGTTGTTTTGTAATGAGTGAAAATGTTGGAGGAAAAAACAAGAATTTACGATAGTCACTAACCTTTAACTACTGAGTCTATAAAGCATTAATGTTAAAAAGAAAAAACATATCAGATGCAAAGCAGATTACATGTTTTTGCACTGTTGTTATGTTTGCATTCACAAATTCATCTTAATACATTGAATTGGGTGGGACGCTACAAATGGGAAGGGATGTGCAGCTTTCAAAATGTCCATCCATCCTTCTAGGAATGTCTGTAGTCCAACTAGAGATGGTGGAAGCCAATGGTGATCATTGTATTTATTTCCATTTTCACCACAGTGGTAGGACCTCCGGTGAGCTTCAAAATTGGGAACGCCAATTAGCCTAATCTGTAGTATTTTTTTGTCTGTGGAAGGAAACAAGAGTACCCGGAGGAAACCCATCAAGCATGGGGAGAACATGCAAACTATATGCACACAGACCCTAAGGAATCGAACTTGGACCCTGGAGGTGCAAGTGCTAACCACTAAGCCACTACGCCTCCATAAAAAATTTACAGTAGGATTTTGGTCCAAACATGCTCAGGTGTTATTGCCTTCTGAGTCTAGTGCAGATGCAGTGATTAGACAGGATTTTTTTTTTACTTTCAGATATGTAGCTTTACAGCCTAACAGTTCTTCTTCAATCTATTCTTGCATTTGTTTCCTATTTATATCAACCCATTTGCCACTTTTTTTCAAATACTCAATGAATACAAGTAATCTAACTACAGTGGAACCTTGGATTACGAGCACAATTCATTCCGGAAGCAGGCTCGTATTCCAAAACACTCGTAAACCAAATCGAATTTTCCCATAAGAAATAATGGAAACTCAAATTATTTGTTCC
>JAOVVA010000044.1:21477777-21493848 GCA_028565275.1 Leiocassis micropogon | reverse complement strand
CACGTGACGCTCGGCGTCAAAACAAGAAGCGCATGTGTGATACATGATACTCGGTACTCGTAAACCAAGACTTGTTCGTTTTTTCAAGTCTTCAAGATTACAGGTCTATAAAGGTCTCTGCGTTTATTAAATTTTTATAAAACATCAATATATAAAGACAGAATAAAAAAAATAATAAAATAAAAAATATTATTATATATGATACTTACAGTGCTGTACAAAAGTCTTCAGTCCCCCATTTCTTAATATTTTGCTTCCAAAGAGCCAGAATTTCATGTATTTTTTATTTAAACTTGAGGGACCATTCTTCAGGCCTCCTGAAGGACTTTATTGTCTCTCATTTTTAGCCCAGTCCCTGTACCTGATCAGTTCATGAGGAACGTTTTCCTTTGTTAAGCCACTCAGGGACCTATGAATCATTCAAGCATTAAAAGAAAAGAAAAAAACTTCAAATTTATGGCATGAACCAGTGAGAAACATACAAAGTGCAGATGATCACACCGGTGATTAGTGTACTGGTGATGCTGAATGTTTGGAACAGACGAGAGGGGAAATGAGGTTGCTGCTGAGGTTGTTAAATTAACAGTGTTGCCAAATTTAGCTGGTAAAGAAACCTGCACACAAAACTGGCCCAAATATTTGGTTATTATTAGTTCTGTTCAGCATTTTGTCATTGTAGATTTGCAGTTTGTAAAAGTGTAACTACATTTAAGAACATTTCACAACAGCAACCAGGCGAAGTTACGAAGGCAATAATAGCAACACAGCACAACAATGCAGAACCACCACCTACTTGATGGGAATGTGGAGGAGAGAAGCACTCAGCATGGGAGTCCTCCTTCAATCCTCTAGTGTAGTTACTAAATCACAACAAAGTGGGTTTGTCTGCCCATTAGCATCATGATGACTGATTGGCTGGAGTACTGGCCCTCTCTCTAGGTTTTGTTTTAAATTAGTTTTTAAAATGTATACCAATAAAAAAAAAAAAAGTAATAGAATCTCATCTCTCAAATTTAGTTCAGTGGCCTACACCAATTTAGACAAAATCCAAATGAAAACCACCCAATTAAGGAGAAACCCACCCAATATGGCAACACCATTTTCAGCATTTTCAGTCTGTCACAATAAAATATTTGCTCCAGTTTCTTCAACTTAATCTACATCATTTAATTGAATTGTATTTTATTATGCATAAAATGGGGGTAGCTCAAGACACAAGGGAATGAGAGGAGCTGATTTCATTGAAGAGCTCAGGAATATGCTCAGCTACATTTCTTGATAGTGGATTTCTTCAAACCCATTTTTTATGTTTATGCCGCTGTGCATCACATTACCAATTTTGCATTCAGGAAATTGTCAAATGACCACTTAAACAGCACCCAAGGTATTTTATGTTTATAGGAAGGTAAATGAGAAATTGATTTTCTGACAATTCTAAAATAAAATGGCTGGTAATTATATATTAATGAAATTTTATGACAAACACATTACTTTTATACCTCCTATATTTAAACAGTAACACCCTCAGATCATCTAACACTCTCAACCTGCTGATGAGTGTGACTGATCCCATCTCATCCTGGAGGTCTCTACTCCAACACTAGGGTAAGCCCAAGAACAATCTATTTGTTGTTCTTTGTTATTACTGAGTCAAATTTTAAAACCAATCATAGCAGCAAATTTTAAAACCAATCATAGCAGCATCACTACATCTGATGTAAAGTAGAAAAAGCAGTGTTCATAAGCATGTCTTTTCACAGCAGGCTGTTCACAGTAACATATGCACACGTACACACTCATATGCGTTTTAAGCAGTGTGAGCCGCTGTATTGAATTATTTAGTAGGGCAATAATGTGAGAGGTCTGTATGAAGGTTGGCGACAATCATATAGAGAAGTGAATCCTTCTAGGTGAAAAATTGTGTCTGAAGCATCACATACTATATATATGACACGACCAGCAGGGAAATATTCACCTCCACCACCATGATGTTTACCGTGTACTAGTCATTGTGTTAATCATCTCTAGTTTTTACTTAAGTTTTTCCAGGATTGACTTGAAGTAATTAGCCTCCCTTATATACCGTCCTTCTGAGCATATACTGCATTTCCCCGAAGTAAGTGCTGTATAAAAATGTGATGCATGTTGTGTGTATGTCGCTCAGGGCTACCTCGATTTGTAGCAGGTAATAAATGTGAAATAAACCATGGTGTTGAGTTTAAATCTAAAATATCAGGGGACCCAGAAATCTCATTTGCTGCCGTGATCTTTCAGTGTCATCAGTGGGCCACAAGATTAATGTCCTTAATGTGCTCTGCATCTGCTGCCACAGGCCTTCTCACCCTGGGTATAAGTGGTTAGATCAATGGGCAATACTACAGTATACTATTAAATACGAATGAAATTGGAGACATATAGTAACACCACTCGGCATATTGCACATTCAACACACATTTGCACATTCAACACACATTTGCACACCTGGAGCATTGCACATTGTTCTGCTCATGACTGGACATTGCTTTTCCATTTTAATTCTAATACAATTCGATATTATTACTTGTACATAGTGTAAATATGTAACTAATTTTATTAATATATTCTTATTTCATATTTTACTCTTTATTTAAAAAGTTTCTTTTTTATACTCTATTTTTCTTTTTTAATTTTTAGGTCATGCGCGGTCGTACAAGCATTTCACTTCATATCATATCGTATATGTGACAAATAAAATTTTCATTTAAATGTTTGATTCAACAGAAGGAAGTAAAAAGAAACTTAGGGGAAGACATACACATACGCACAGAACATATAGGAATAAACAGTAACACTCTCTAAATTCCTTACTTTTTATTAACTAGTAAAAGCATTTTATTACTTTATACATATGATTATAGTTGATTTGACTGTCATTTGTAAATGCATAAATATTTTTTGCCGTAGTGAATTTTAAAAAAGAAGGGTGGTGCTCTCAATTGTATTTTTATTTCCTTTAATTCTATTCAATCCGGTTTCATGTACCCTGCTTTAAAATGCAAATGATTATGATGATCCATCTGATGACTTCTAGTGAAGGTTTGTTTATGCATTAGCTACTTCCTTCGAAAGAGTTAAAGTAACACAGAGGATGCTGAACAGAGAGAGACAAAAAGCGAGAGAGAGAGAGAGAGAGAGAGAGAGAGAAAGAGGAATCACATGGAATGTAGGGATTCGAATATATTAATAAAATATATTAATAATACATATTATCATTTTTTACAACTATTAAATATTGTTCATATGCAATTAAAATTGCATGATTGGATATTAGACTGATTAGATATCAGAACAGCGTACTTAAACACATGTCTTAATCAAACTCAGCCTAATTTTATTTATTTATTTATTTGTTTGTTTTTAATATTTGCACCATTCTTCATCACTTAAACACCTGAAGCAATAGTCATGAAGATACCACAAATATACATTACGTCATTGTTTTGTTTTGCATGTGGGCTTAAAAATAGACATTTTTGTTTTTTGTGCATTATTTATATTTATAGTCTTGAATAAAGCAGCACATCCCTGTTCTAAAGGAAATTGCATGTCTATGACAGGGGCATTTGAGCTACTTCTTCTTCTTTATCCTTCAAGTGCACTTGACTGCTATGCTACCCTCTCCCTGTCAACTCGTCCACATCACACATGTCCAACCACACACACATGCACATATGGCTAATCTCCCATGGGAGTGCAATGTATACGCACACAGTGTCCTCAACTCTGTGTCATGGTGGCCTATGACAGCACTCTTGTGTGTGTGTGTATGTGTGTGTGTGTGTGTGTGTGTGTGTGGGCTTTGTGGTAAACTTAGTCAATCCTGCTTGATGTGACACTTCTGCCTCCCACATTTTTCCTCACACATGCATTATTCATTTTTTCCTACAATGAGGAAGAAGGCGTGTATGTGTGTGTGTTTCTGTGTGTGTGTGTGTGTGTGTGTGTGTGCGTGTGTGTGTGTGTGTAGGGGCCTTAATTTATCTTGTTCTTCTTATTAGTACCTGTTAATTAAATCACTATAGCATGTTATTATTATAGCATAATAACACAAATAAGTTTTAATAAGGTTTTTTCCCCCTAACAAAAGAGAAGGCAAATGGAAAAGATCATAGGAAAATAAAGGACAAAGGAAATACTGTACATGTTTTAATACAGTATATTGCAAATGCATTATGTTTTCCAGCTGCTGCCATAGACTATCATTGTGAAGGCCCTTTGATTGTGATCACAAAACATTGTTTTATACAATATAAAGTCACATTCTGACATAAGATAAGATGAGATGATGTTTTTTTAAAGGAAATCAAAAACCCCAGGAATCAGTTTCACAAAGGCAGATATGCTGAAATGTATGCAGGTTTTGGGTTTAATTTAAAAACAGTTAGCCAAACACACAAAAGGACTATGCAATACTCAAAATACAGGAAAATGAACAATCAGTCAGCAAAAAGACCATATAGTAGACGATAATAATAATAATAATAATAATAATAATAATAATAATAATAATAATAATAATAATAATAATAATTATTATTATTATTATTATTATTATTATTATTCAACCCCAATTCCCCCAAAAATTGGAACAGCATAGAAATGAGCATTAAAAACAAAAAGAAGTCCTTTGTAGAAGTATCTTCGCCTTGTACTTTAACGTAAACTCTACAACACATTATCTGATGATTTACTGAGGGATTTAAATGTTTGTTGAAAATATGCATTCTTTTCAAATCTGGTGGTGGCAACATCTTCCAAAAAGTTGGGACACAAGTTGTTGACTGTTTTACCAATGTGTAACATCACCATTTCTGTTAATAACACTTTTTAAGCATTTGGCACTGAAGACACCTGTGGGTCAATTTTAGCTAGCAGGAGTTTCCTCCATTATGCTGGAAAATACAGGGATGTCACTAAAAAAGATGGTGTTTGGATGGCAGCATACTGTATGTTGCTCCAAAAAGATTTTTTTTTTCTGCATTAATGGTGCCCTCACAGAGATTCAGTTTACCCATGCCATGGGCACTGGCACACCCCATACCATGACTGATGCTGGTATTTGGACCTGCTGCTGATAATAGCTTGGATGATCCTGTACCTCTCTGACCCAGAGAACCTGCTGGCTGTTTTTTCCAAAAACTGCTGAAATGTTGACTCATCAGAGCACAAAACACATTACCAATGCGCCACTGTCTCTCTTAGATGAGACAGAGACCAGAGAAGTCTTTTAGGACAGTGTTGAATTGAGTCGCCACAGCGAATCATCTGTCTCCATCTAACCCTATCCTCTGCATCCTCTTCTCTTACACCAACTAACTTCATGTCCTCTCTCATCTTTGGTCTTCCTCTAGATCTCCTGCCTGGCAGTTCCAACCTCAGCATCCTTCTACCGATATATTCACTATCTCTCCTCTGAACATGTCCAAATCACCTTAGTCTGGCCTCTCTGACTTTATCTCCAAAACATCTAACATGGGTTGTCCCTCTGATGAACTCATTCTTGATCCTATCCATCGTTGTCACTCCCATGATCATGAGCCCACATCATAATATCCACTACAGAAACATGAAAGTTCTTAAGACAGTGACATCTGAGGGATCTGAGATCACACAAGTTTATGAGTAGTTTGAGATTTGATAAGTTTTGTTGAATTTCCTGATGATATTGTGTACTAGCATTGGGAAATGTCATCCTAAAAATTATTGCATCATTCGCTAGCGCATCTGTTGGCAAGTCATAGAGCCTCGTCCCCATCTTTGCTCTAAGAAGGATTGGGAATTTCTCCTTGTATAACATAATTGATTCACCCATCTGACAGAACTTGTTTCTCATCACCTTGTAATTTCTACTTGTCACGTTGTTATTGGTCTTAATTCGACCATGTCCCAACTTTTTTGGAGGATGTTGCAGCCACCAGATTTAAAGTGCGTATATATTTTTAACAAACAATTAAATTCAAATGGTAGATTATCCAATAATGTGTTTTTAACATAGTACAAGGTAAAATTCCGTTCCAGATGACTACTTTTTGTTTTTATTGCCAGTTTCCATTGTGTGCCAAATTTTCTGGAATTGGGATTGTGATAACAGTTGAACACCTCCATATTTTTAGACCAACATGGCTGGTATTACACACCACCCGAACGGATATCTTTTGGATAAATGTTCCATTATGCCATGATAGTTCCAAATATTTATACTACATATGGATCATATGACATCTAGTTCTAGATCACTGATTACGTAGATTGGATTAGTGGAGTTCCAGTAGTGCTGAAATTTTGTAACTGCACTGGTACATTGCTCCATTAGTCTGTTTTCAGTGCATCCAAGTCCAATTACAGCAAGAGTTTTTTTTTCACTGAAACTGATACTACACATACTATGGACTGTCAATCAGTCTGTGCGTTGCTTGGCAACGCACAGTGCTCTTTATAGCTCCAGTTTCTTCGCAAACTATTTCCATAAAAGGATAAAAGTCCAGAACATATTTCGCCATGTTGTATCTGAAATGTCAGTTATGTGGTATTTCTTGTTTAGAAAGCTGTTATACAAAAGTAACATAACATTTGTAGTCATGTTCTAGTGGATCTCAGCAGAACTGTAATTATATGCAGCTGAAACACAGTTGTGCTAATGCTCAATACAACAGTGCTCTCGGCTACAAAAATTCCTTATCCAAAAATAATAGTACATTTTAGAAATTCAATTCTATTTCCACTGAAATAAGATAATATGACTATAGAACTTGTATAAAAGTTTTAATTTGGCTTTTATATTTATACACAAGTGCAAATAACATTTAATTTTTTTTTACATTTTTTTTTTTTTTTTACAAATAAGCATGTGTATAAACTCCCAAATTTTGCATAAAAATGTAACATAGGTCTCCAGGGTCCCTTAGAGTGTGTCTGTTACTGCTCAAGCTGAAATACTGCCATTTTTATCCCTCAAACTCCCCTGTTTCACTCCACCGCCAAGCACGCCATTTCAGTGTCTCTGTAAATGAATTACTGCCAAGCCACACTGCACAAAGAACAGCAGAGCTAAACAACAAGCCAAGCAAGGCTTCTGTCACATGTGGCAACATTAGCGGGAGAAAATCTAGCAAAAATGAAAAAAGAGCAAAAAGCAGGAAATGTTTGTTTCTCATGTCTAAAACTGATAAAAAATATGTTTTGCATAATAAATTAACTATTACATTATCAACAAAGTGATTTGAGGTAAATGATTTGACTGATCAGCTGAATTTTGAGAAATAAGAATGAAACATAAATTTTAATTTTTGACCAATTCATCATTTTGATGAAGGCTGCCCACGCGTGTGTGACCCAGTGTTTATTCATTGTGATTGAGCTGGTAAGAAGGATCTCTCATTGCTCTACTTGTGCACTTCGTGTTTAGGGCAGTTTCTCTAAGCCAACCTGAGAGTTCACGCCTCACATTTTATAATCCCACTTTTTGCATGTGCGGACACGTCCACTGCCCATGAGAACCCCCGTCTTAGAGAATTTAATCCATCGATCCTTTTCCTCAATGTCAGTCACTGCACAATTTAGAATAAGATTTATGGGATCTGTGCTTGATGCTCGAAAATAATTTAAAAAGTGATATTTTAAATGACATGTTGTTGTTGTTTCAAATAAACCAAAGTAATTGACTTTGATCAAGTATAAATGAAAATGAGGATTAAAAAAAAAAAGAATCTTTAATCTTTGAAAAATACCCAGGAATGTAATCTTAGAAATAAAAGCACTGCAGTCAAGATGTGAAAAAAATAAAGAATAAAAAAAATGCCTAAACTCCTGCTCTTATGTTGCCGGAGTTTAGGATATCGGCCTTTGTATAGAAGGATGCACCAACTTAAGCAACAAACTTTCCTTGAAGTCTTGAAAAATCAGGAGTTGAGAGAAAAACAAGCATTGAGACACACATCTAATAAGATTATATTATATTACTAATGCACTACTGTGCTGTTGTTTTTTATCACCTTGTTTATATTGTTCACCAGCAGTTATCATATGACTTAACAAAGCTGAAGATACTAAATCGGTGTCATAAAATCATAGAGTATTCACACTTTTTAATTAATATTAAAAACAATTAAATTGAAATGCTGAATTTATAATATAATGCTAATAATTGAATTTTAATCAATGTTTTCCCCCATAAACATGCCAGTGTTTTAAAAGATCAGTGGACAAAACGTCCATCTACAATGTGTGTATATTAAGATAAGGATTTTTAAAAAATATTTTTATTAATAATAGACTTAAAATCAATGATACTGTTTATTTATTGATAATGTCAAGGTTGTGTATGCTGACCATATTTGTTAGTGCCCAGGTGATCAAACTGACAATAATCATCAGTGTTATGACACAAATAAGTCTCAAGTTTTGTCATTCACGTCTCATCAATAAAACATCTGAAAATCTCCAGTTTTGAGTCCTAAACATAAAATTATTTTTACAAAATGTAAAAAAGAAAAGAAAAAAAAAAAAGAAAGAAAGTAATAATAAATCTGGTAAATGTACCAAATCATGCAGTCTTTTTAAAACTGATGTTCAGCACTGGACAAAATTGAAATATTTGAAAGATAATAATTATCATATTGTGACTGTAATATTTTAAATATTTTTAATATTTTGTAAAATTTTTGTTGAATTTCACATGAGATGAGAAGTAGACTATTTTGACTAAACGTATACAAAACAATTTTAGAGTTTGAATCTTTGAAATCTAGTGCATTTTGGGAACATGGCTAAAAAAAGGGGGGCCTCTGAGGAATAGATATTTTTTTCTAATTTGGCCTGACTTAAATAAGGATTGATTCACTTAGTATTATTTATTTATTTATTTGTTTGTTTATTTGTTTGTTTGTTTCCTTTGTTTGTTCTTGTGAGAAAAAAGGTTAATTTATTGTACATTTTGAATAGATCTTTGGCTTTGAAAACATACCAAGTCTTTCCAAGTCTAAGTGAAGTCACAAATTACTGATGGTGAAGTCTGCTTGGATTGTCATTATTTGTGACTCGACACTGTCCACAACACTGATAATCACAATCAATTTCCCTGTGATGGATTGGCATCCTGTCCAGGGTGTATTCCGGCCTTGCAGCCTGTGTTAATGGAGTAGGTTCCAGCACGACCACATCCCTCAGCAGGATAAAGCCATGTTGAAAAATAAATGAATGTCATTTATTCCATTTTTATATGAATAGTCACAGTACAAGTCCATATTTACTAAAACTGCATCCAACCTTATGAACGCTTTGAACAATTATACTCACATCTCAAGCTTATATAAGACATTTCCACTGGGATTTGAAAAGAATAACAGCATTGATCAATACATGGCTTGACGCAAAATGTTTTGACCTTATTTTTTCTTTATAACGAGGAGAAAATCTCTCATGGATTTGAGGATTGACTAAACTTGTAGTGTTAATTAAATACCAAGGTCTGTAAAACATTCAGATTTCTTTGTTAATTAAGTAATAATCTAAACAGACAAGAAATGAGGTAGGATGGCATGTCATCGATTCCAGATGGGAAATGTGCTACAGCAGCGTAAAAACAACTACAAATAACACAAGACAACTGAAGTAAAAGAAATAGGCGTGAAATAGCTGTACATGTCTGTGTACTCATGTGAGGGTCAGCCTGACTCATTTAGTGTATTTGACAGCAACAGCATAAGATTATTAGTGTAACTCAAACAATCCATTTTTACATTTTTAATAGGCAACTAGGGCATTTTTTGTTACTTGGAAGTTCTGTAAGGTCTGGTAGCGTTTATGCATTTACAAGTGCGAATGCTTTGCACTTAATATATTTTGTTCAAAATGGACATATTTAAAGCTTACTTTGTCATTTACATTTACACTACTTATAGAATTTTATAATTCTTGATTCAGAATATTTTGCTCAAAGACATGTTTAACATTTACAATCATAGACCTCCACAATTTTAGATATTTTATACTGTATGTAAGCCACATTTACATTATTTTCTTCGCACAGGAAAACAAACCTTTCGGTGGTAGTCACATATTTGCCACAGATGCATGGCTATTTTGCAGGTTGTAAAATGCTGGAATATTCCTTCACTTGTACGTGATTGTATCATTTGGTTTCCGCATTAAAGCAGCTAATATGCAGTGTCACACCCACTGTAAAAGGTTTATTAAAATTAAACGCTCTGATTAAAATTTCATTCGCTATTTAAGGGAAACCTAGCCTGCTAGTTAATACTATGTTGAGGATGCTGGTACAGTACGCTCTCCAAAGGACTGCTTACATATTCAACACACTTTCCCCACTCAAATATTAATACAGATATATTCACATATAAATCTTTCATTATCTTCATCTTGCCCATGTTTGCATACATTAAGAGCTTGGATGGTTGCCCCGTACTGAAAATAGATTTCATCAATGAGTAGTATTATAATAAATAATAATAATAATAATAATAGTAATAATAATAATAGGCGGCACAGTGGCTTAGTGGTTAGCACTGTTGCCTTGCACCCCCAGGGTCCGGGTTCGATTCTGAGCCAGGTGTGATTCCTGTCTTTGTGTACATGGCGTTTGCAAGTTCTCCCTGTGCTTGGTGGGTTTTATGCGGGTACTCCGGTTTCCTCCCACAGTCCAAAGATCAGGCAAATTGGCGTTCCCATATTGCAAATATTGTATGAATGAGTGTGTGTATATGTGTGTGTGCCCTGCAATGGATTGACACCCTGTCCAGGGTGTACCCCACCTCGTGCCCTAAGTACTATGTCCTGGGATAGGCTCCAGGCCCCCGCAACCCTGTAAACAGGATAAAGCGATATAAACGATGAGTGAGTGAGTGAGTAATAATAATAATAATTTAAAAGGTCACTTTGAACAATAAGTCACATGCAAAAACACAAGGATGACATAGTGGCATTGTGGTTGGCACTGATTAGCATTTAGCACATGCAGAGGGTTCAATTCCTGTCTCTGCCCATGTTCTCCCTGTGCTTAGTGTGTGAGTGTGTGCATGTGTGCCACCCTGTCCAATTTGTATTCTTGGTGTATGTATTCATTCATTCATTCATTCATTCATTCAAATGAATGAATGAATGAATGAATGAGTGAATGAATACAAAAACAAAATTTTAATAAAAAATTAAGAAAAAAGATCAAACAAACAGACAGACTGTTTCAAAATATGCTGTGCATTAATTTATCTGCCCACAATACCACATAAGACCATACTGAAAGAGATCAAAAGCTTCATTCAATCCACGGCAAGTGGGAGGATATGCATCATGCAATGGGAAATCCGTTACACAAAGCTTGGGTTTGGAGCCCCACCACAACCAGCATTTGAATAATGACTAAATGTTCATTAACTTCTTTATCTTTCACTAATCATTTTTTTTCTCCTTCTTCCCTCATAGTTGCAAGTTTGTGTTCACATAGAAGAATTCCAATGGCCAGTTTTGTGTGCACAGATTTGCAAAAAAGATTGGTATCCGCTTCATCATGTTGATCAGCTTTCAAATTAGCTAAATACCAATATATCACCACGTTACATTGTATATTTTCCCAACAACAAATTATGTACTCATTCTGTATGTGCATTTACACATGTTTAGCCTTTAATCAAGTTGTAACTTCAATGTATTAAAAATGCTGGAACTACTGTATGTTTGCATTAATTTATGTATTGTGAGTGTGAATGTATGCAGGCATCTATGATCAGTAATCAGACTGTACAGTATATGTGACAATCGGTTTGTATATTGGGAGTTGTTACCCATGCTAATCATTTTTGTAGGACGTGGTGTTGTCTGGAAATTGAGTCTAATGCAGATTTCGTCACAGACCCTAGCATTAGTACGTATACAGCTGGCAAGGTAGTAGCATGATATACAGTATATGTACATGATACAGTATGTATGTGGAATACAAAATAAAAACTAGCAGCATGATCATCAGTGTCGTATTGCCCATGTTTAAAAATAGTCATGAGATTTGTATGCACAATACTGTGCGAAATTCTTGAACCAAACATATTTTTTTCATATTCATTTCAATTGACCAACTTCAAAGTGTATATGTTTATGTAACAACCTTAGCAGCAAACTTATTTCCCCTTTTGTCTGTTTCAACCACTCAGCATTCAGCAGTATACTAATCACCAGCCTGATCATCTGTCATCATTTGTTTCTCACTGGTTTATACCTTATGTTAAAAGTTTTTTTTTTTTTAAGCTTGAATGATTCATAGGTCACTGTGTGGCTTTACATGAAAAAACTTCCTTTGAAATTGGTCAGGTACAGAGAATGGACTAAAAATGATAAGGCCTGGAAGCCTTCCTCATAACTACATTAAAAATACAAGAAAGTCTGGCTCTTAGGAAGCAAAATAGTGTATAAAGCTATGGTGTGGCTGAAGTACCGTTTATTAGCATATTATATTCACTCACTCACTCATCGTCTATAGCACTTTATCCAGTATACAGGGTCACAGCGGGCATATAGACTATCCCAGGACATACGTGCTGCGCTAACCACTAAGCCACTGTGCTGCCGCATATTAAAAGACTAAAATATCAGCTAAGCAAAACAGCTAATCCAGTATCCCAAGTTATTGTCCAATCTGTATGTGCAAAGTACAAATAGTACAAAGTCCAAGTATAGTGTACCTATATAGAGTATACAGGTTTAAAATTGAATGAATAAAATGAATACAAATTGAAATGATTTCAAAAAAGATTTCATGCAATGCAGAAGGTTTCATGCATTTGGTGGACAGTGTTGTCAGTGATAGCTGATCATTTTGGTTGTTATTCTTTTTTTCTGCAGCCACGTCCTGAAGAGTGTCTAGTGGACATCCCAGAATAGAGCTGTCCTCCCTAATCAGTCTCATATTGATAGTAGCAGCGATGCCACAGCCCGAGCAGACAACTCATAAAAAAGCATCACTAAATTGCATCTGACCAGCTAAGAATAATACTGAGGGTTTATATGATTTGAGGAATTCAAATACAACTCCTTCACAAACTAATTGTACTCATGTTTTGCAGAAGACTAAGTTTGTTTGGCACCATTTCAAAAACTTCATCACGATTCACCAGAATCCTCCCTCCTTTCCAGCAGTAGTACACCCGATGATGGCAGCGTGATCTGAGAACAGCATACAGAGTTATATCTGAAGTGTGAGGTGTAGAAAGTTTGTGGGAAAGGATCCAAAACCGTTCCTAGGGGTTCCCTTTCTACAATTTACCCTCTTGGACATGCAACCCTGATGCTTCATGCAATGCAACCTAATGGTAAGGAAGGCCAGTAGGTGGTCCATAGTTCTAAATTAGTTCAAAATTCTAAATGACCATTTTACCATTTTATCTCAAAGCAATTATGATTATATGATGTTAAGTCACTGAAGAAATCAGAGAACATAACTCTGCTTGATGCTTCCTGTGTTTTCTAACAGAGAGAAGGCTCTGTGCACATGGTAGATGGCTGCATCATCCAACCCAGTGTGTGCCAGATAGGTCAACTGAAACAGGTTTTCAGTGAACTCAAACGACTGCTGGGCTTGTCAGTGCTCTATGGTTGGTGTAAATAAGCCTTTTCAGGATCTTCATCAAATGTGATCCTATTGCCACTAGCCTGTACTCACTTGCAATGGGACACTTTCCAGGCGTAGGTTGAAAATTTGTAGTACACTCCATAAAGCTGGTCTGTACATACCTTAAGCACCAAATAGCTATGTCTTCTGGCCCAGTGGCCTTGCTTACACTGATTCTCTACAGTTCCTTATTTGCACTCAGTTGTCAGTTGTGATGGAAAGTGGAGATGGAGCAGAGAAAAGTGATTTAACTTCAGGAAGCAGTGGACTGGGAAGGTCAGGGGCAACAGTCAAATATAATTAAAACTATATCAGCTTGTTGCTCCAAACAGACCCTCTTATCAGCCTTCTTATTACTGGATGTCCCTAGACATATTAATCCTGCTCTTTCATGTTTTAGTTATGGAAGTTTCTTCCTATGTTGACCTTCTTCTATATATTTTTTTCTTTTTCTAAATCCATTGCAGTTGTTCTTATTTTCCACTAAGGGATGCCTCCAGTTCAGGGGTGACATTGGACTTGTTGGGGCCAACAACACATTCTCAAAGGACAAAGGGTTTTCTACACAATAATTAATACAATCAGTGATTCAGTGGGTAAGGCTGTTGATGTCCTTCCCATGTGGCTTTCAGAGCGCTGCCCAGTCAGGTGTCTCAAAGCCTCATTAGCTGCAGTTGATGATCACATTAATGTCTTTTCTCACCAGGTGCTGCCATGAACCAGAAGCTTAAAAAGCACCCGAAGGCAAAAGCCCCTATCACCTGTATGGATATTTTGTAGGTATGCTTATCATTGCATAACACAAGCCTAGTATTTTTTTGGTTTGTACGTTTTTAACCGTCCACAGACTGGATGAACCATGTCAATGAGAAACTGCTGAAAAGGGAATAAAGTAGAGGTGCTGAGGTTGCTGGGTCAGTATTTGGCTCATGCCTGTTGCCAGCATCTTCTCTCTATTTTCCTGTGCACTCGGGGTACTTGCTGTACTGTATCTCTATATAAATTGATTTGTATAACTTTATTAAGAAATGACAAAGTTTCTAAGAATCAAAATAATTATTATTTTCATCACTGTTCATCACTAAACAGTAAAACAACCAATTAAAATGTAAACCAAGTAAAATCTTTGGGTAAAAAAAATCTTCCTATGTAGACTTCTGTGCAATTTTGTAAGGTAACTGGTATCCTAAATAGGTTACCCCAGGCTTTTTGGATAGATACAGTCATTTTCTGTTTTCAGATGCTGTAAATCTCAAGCCTTTAGAAGATTTGGTAACTGAAATATGATCTTTTACATAATATAATAAGGTCCATTACTGAGCTCCAATCTATTTTTTTGTTACATTGGATTTTTCTATATAAGAGAAAACATATTAACAAACATAATGTAACTTACGGAATACACATAATTTATTCTGCATAAGTATGAAAGTCTAAAGTCACAGTTTCAGTGTTCTGTCAATTCATTCTGAGTGAGATAAAACGGCTTAAGATGATTTGATGATAAGATGGCTTAATGGTGACTTTTCTAAATAATAGAATAAAAATCCTGTGTCCATATGACAGACTATTTGACTATGGAAATGATTAGATTATTGAATAAATAAAAGAAAAATAAGACAATGAAATATTTATAGTCTAAATTCAGAGATACATTCCTGGTTTTAGGGTTTTTAGCTAAAGTTAATATGAGCACAATCTATAGACTGATGATATTATAGGTATAGATCATCATCCAGGCCTAATTCAGTAGTTCCGGTTTCCTGTGGATCTGTTTTAGCACCCTCTATTGGCCCTTTAGGTAATGCTGCTTTTTTTTCTTTTTTCTTTCTTTCTTTCTTTCTTTCTTTCTCATCCTTCTCACTCCTACTGTGTGTGTGTTGTCTATTCTGGGCAGATACAGATTAGTAATAAAATGTGTGGGCTGGAGAAGGTCTCAGCAAGAAAGAGATAGGATTAGGTGTGCCTGAACATTGCTATGTACATTCATCCACAGAGGGATTTTTTTGCATCAATACACACGCTTAACATTTAACCAGGACACACACTGTCTCCTCTGTCTGTCTGTCTGTCTGTCTCTTTCTCTCTCTCTCTATTTCTCTCTCTCACTCTCTCTCTCACACACACACACACACACACACACACACACACACGCATAATTGAAATTATGTATTTGAGGTATTTTCTTTGACTTGTGTGCTACTGTAGCTAATAGGCTGATTCATGCTATAGTTACATTTACCACTTAACTCATACTCAGTAAACAATAACAAAAGTTTGTTTCTTGTAGTTTCTAAAAGAAATAAATCAATTCAATTCAATTCAATTTTATTTATACTCAGCAAAAAAGAAACGTCCTCTGACTTTCAACTGTTTTTACTTTCAGTAAACTTAATGTGTAAATATTTGTATGAACACTA
>JAOVVA010000044.1:21454426-21477677 GCA_028565275.1 Leiocassis micropogon | reverse complement strand
TATCTATCTATCTATCTATCTATCTATCTATCTATCTATCTATCTATCTATCTATCTATCTATCAAGTTTATAAAACCTGACAATAACCATCAATATCAAGTACGACTAAAACTTTCAGATTCTCTTGGGGACATTAGGTTCCTACCAGGATACTGTATATGACCTTCTCTCTCAATACTACATTTAATCACTTACAGTATTCTTAAACACATTTCTAGACTGTAAACAGACGCATAACCAAATACTTCTTAATATCTCTCCAGATCTGTGTCCAGGTCAGCAGCCAAAAGTAGTACAGTACAATAGTTCTACAGTACAGATATAAAAGATGTAAGATTGTTATGTCGATGTTTACTATGGCATGACAGCTTATGCTGTTTACTGGTTTGACTCTCGGCCCCTGCAGTGATTAAACAAAGAGTAAGATGAGGCTATGGTGATTAGCAGAACTGGCTACAGTGTGTGGGATTTCAGTGGAATACTGGTGGGCTCAGCTGTTATCGACCCACCATGCAGTCCCTGCTTATAAAGAACAGGGACTTTGTACATCCGCCCACGCACTTTCATACACGCTGACAAAGACAGAAGACTCAACTCTGCTGAGGGCCTAATGACCAGACTTATTACAGATGTCTTTATTTTGCTTGCATCATCATATGCAAATGCAAACAAATGGTGAAGGTTAGAATATATAGGTGGTGTTACCTATGAAAACATCTGTTTTTGAATGTTTTTACCTAATGGAGAAAAATGTTCATTAATCTTCAGTTTTGCACTATTTGAAGTTTTGCTACTGGAATCCTTGTGGGGGGAAACACATTTTAAAAACCAAGGTTTTAAGAAAGCTTGTGCTAACTTTTTATGAAAATGTATTTTTATAAAATAATAGAATTGCCTCTTAGGTTTCCCCCAAAACATATCATCATAAATGTATTCCTTTCTAATTTTTTTTCACTATTATGTTGTTGTTGTTGTTGTTAAAATTTCACTAAGCTGCTGCTGTGTTACCTTATTTGATTTCTCCAAGGGGAACGCCTGACTCACATGTGTCTGACAGTTCACACAACTAAATGGTGCGTAACACTGTTTTAAAAAAAAACAAAAAAAAAACACCCACTTTCTTGGGGTTTGCCACTAAGGAAAATCTCACCAATGAACTCAGAACGCAGTTCAATACCCATAAGATTCACCCATTACCTCAGTTCTTTCATGACGACTTAAAATACAAAAAAGAAGAAATCATTAAATTGGTTAGTCATCTGGGAGTGATCTGGAAATGGAGGCATGTTGAGTTTCATTTAAGAAGGTCAAATAAGCACACAAGTTCTTTAAATTTGCCAGGTCTGCCCAACCCTTGGGTACCACCTCCTGCATATCTGCTGTTCAGCTGAAATATTCCTTGTATTTCTATATATTGTAAAATATCTTTATACCAGATTTAGTTCTTAGAGACATTTATTCACATGTATAATTTGGTAACACTTTTTAATAACTTTATGTTATTCCATACACAGTTTTTATTTGGCTTAATATAACACATTTAACAATGTCACAAAGAAGATCTACAGGAATAAAAAAAAAATCTGGATGTGAATTAACACATGTAAAAACTTCCAGAGAAGTTCCTGCTCCTTGCTCAAGATTGAAAAGATAAGCATAGTGCTCTTTCAGCACCATGGTCAGCTCAAAAGCACAGACTCAAGGGGTGGGGTTGTAAAACTTGGCACAGCTGGCAGCGCATTCCCACTCACCCTCCCTGATTCATTGCTCTGTTATAAAAGACCACCAGTGTTCCACTCAGGTGAGTAGTATGTGTCATGTGCGTACACTCACAGCTCTCTTTCTTCGACACTGCTGGAGCTACCCCGCCGCTGCACAGCCTATAACGAGTCATACCCACGTCCGAATTGAGACCACCAACTCGTCTGCCTCGCATTTGCCCTCATCCCACCATAGCCATTGATAACTCACACTGTGCCACAGTGACATGCACCACCTTTCTCCAGCCCAATCCTACCCAAGCTTCACTTCACACACCCCCACTTACCCATCACATCTTATTCCCTCCAGTTTCTAAGAGAATAAAAAAAAATCACTATTTTCCCACTATGCTGCCCTCTGTGTCTGTGATCTGTTTTGCCCTGTCACCAGCTTTTACAATGAGGATGAACCCATGAGAGAAACCCTAGCAGAGCCATAAATAACTCATTCTGTTACTGTCTGCTGTATAGTCATCTTCATCCTCAACAGCAGAAATGTGGCACCAATGAGCACCAAAACTCTGGTCCCTGCTGTTTTCATTAAACATGGTGCCAGCAAATAGCCTGCACCTTTTTATTAAAGACTGGCATGGATGATCATAAATGACCAAAAATACCAATTCACTTATGTACTGTGGCATAAAACCATTAAGTGCTTTTAAAACCAGTGTGAAATGTCAGTGGGAACCAATGCAGTATGGATAAAATAGTGGTGATGTGCCCATATCTTCTGGTTCTAGTAAGGCTGCATAGTGGACTAATTGGAACTTGTTGATTTACCTACTGGAACATTCAGAGAGTAAGCCATTTCTATCAATAACCCAACCTAGAATTAGCAATAACATGTTTTCTATGCATCATGTAATGATATTACATTTCTCATTTTAGAAATGTTTCTGATATAAAAAGAGACTTTATAATATTATTCACATGAGGCTTAAATAAAAGAAATAATCATTATAATCAAACCAATAATCATACCAAGATCTTTTACTGCTGCACATGATGAAATAGAAAGACCATCTAAACTTACTATGTGATCATAATGCTTACTTCTAGTAAGTCTTGTCAGAATTAAAGTGAAATTAATAGACACCCAGTGTCTAATGTCTAATGTCTTCCTTAATTTTAGTAAGCTGGTGTATCACATCTTTGCTGAAAAATACAATAGTGTGTCATGAACATATAGTGAAAACCTATACAAGGTTTACAAAATCTATTACCCAGAGAAGCAAAAATCAAGGAAAAGCAATCTGCCTAAAACAAAAAGCAAAATTTCCTTTTTTCAATTTGATTTCTTGCTCTTTGATTTGAAGTCTTGCCTTCCCCCGCAACTGTGTTTCTCAAAATGTGGACTAGAGTGATGTTCTGTGATGGAGAAATCACAATATAAAGAATTTATGTCATGGGCCCCCAAGGCTCATTAATGCATGTGAAAGCTAGCTCGTCTGGCCTGATTCCATAGAAGAGCTACTATAACACAAATTGCTGAAAAAAGTTAATGTTTGTTTTGATAGAAAGGTTTAAGAACACCTAAGTAAGATTTGAAGTAAGACTCCCATGAAAGCAGTCACTGTAAAAAAGATTAATTATTATAGTCAAGTAGTTGGTGTTGTCTATGACATACCTGTAGAAACCTTTAAGAATGTGTGTGTACATACTTGTAATCTTTTTAGGAAACAGAAGGGTTACTATATCTTATTCACTAACAAAGAATACTTGATGTGTAGGGCATGTGTATTGGCTCAGGGTCTGGACCACTCTGGCCCTTCTCAACTCGCTCTATTTAGTCTATAGACATTAAGAAAGAGATTGTTGCACTTGCAAGTGACAGGAAGCGGTCTCATTTCTTCTTTGTATACCAACTCAATTATTGTTAGTGATAAGCACCACAGTGGAGTACTCACCAAACACAATACTGTGGTTTCTTTAAAGCGCTTTGCTCTATTACACAATGAGGGGTGAGAAGTGTATACAGTGAAAGTGCACAGGGTTATGGGGTTTCATGTGACCAAGAGGGTGAATCTATAGTGGTCCCTGACTGTCTGAAGCTTTTCCACATTGCAGAGCTAATTACAACTAAATAGAGTTTGTGTCTTCGGTATGATGGTATTGAATACCAAACTAATGTCGATTAACTGCTTTTTAACATAAATATTCTTGCTAGCTGGCTTAGTGGTAATCACTGTCGCCTTGCACCTCTAGGTTCCGGTCCGATTCTTGCCTCTGATCTGTGCTTTGTGGGTTTCATCCTGGTTCTCTGCTTTCTTCCTACAGCCCAAAGACATGCAGATTAGGTTGATTGGCGTTTCCAAATTGCCCCCATAGATGGGCTCTGGAGAAGGACATGGCAATCCACTCCAGTATCCTTGCCAAGAAAACCCTTGGACAGCATCTAGGAAGGCGTGGCATGCTATGGTCCAAGAAGTCACAAAGAGTCTGACACGACTGACTGACTAAACAACAATCCCTGCTAGCATGCGTACTAGTGAGAGTCTGGTGAAACAGGAATGGAAGTTTGAAGGTCAGAACATCTCCCCCAAATTTTTGAAGAGTATTAAGTTGACTCCAAGTTTCCTCTGCTGTCCTCCCACCTCCCCAAAATAGTCGCAATGGCCTGCAGAGACTTTGTCACCAAGTCTTTGTAATGCTCCAAAGACTAAAGTCCAAATATACCCCAATATATTGATTTACACAACTGAAAAGCAATGGCTCATTCCAATTTTTTTTCTTCTGTTTTTACATTTTTCTAGCCCAGAAATAATCTCCACCCCAAATGAAGCACAGTTTGTCTTATCACAGAAGAGAAAGTCAGATATTAAAGTCAGTCTCTCCACCTCCTCAATGTGAACAGTCTGTTTGCTGTAGTTTAGGATATAAAAAGAGTGTAGAGAAATGAAACATAGTTCTATGTTTAGTTTTAGATGAAAGTGCTACTTCTTATTATCTCCTTTCAAGCACATGCTGATTTGCACATATTTGTCTGTTGTTGTTTTTTTCCCCATCACTGCAGGGAATTCTTTCAGCTAGCATCTCGGATCATTTTCAGTTTGCTTTTGATTTGGTATTCTCATTAATTTAAAAAAGTTGTCTCATGCATAGAAACACACATAGCAACGGTGGGACATATGTATGATTCAGTTTGTTTTTTAAGAAACTGAAACGTTTAAAAATCGGTAGAGGCAGCATACGGTATCATGAGAAACACAGTTTTTGTCAAATTCGATTCATTAAAGAATAACGAAGAAGTGTGTTTTTGTCTTTGTCTGAAAATATAATGGACTAATACCTTAAGTCTTATAATGCTAATATCTGTAAAATGCAAAAATATTTCCACTTGTTACCTGGGCCTCTTTTTTTTTATCATTATCCATGTGTGTGGCATTTCACTGTCTCAAAATCTCTTAAGATTTCCTTTTGCTTGAAGGAGGAGTGTGAGCATGATAAACAAGTTCTCCATCAGGAAAAAAAAGAGCTCAGAGTGTGGCTTGACGAGCCATTGCTAGGCAACATTGCTTTGCAGCCATCTGTTGTGTGCGTGGCCATTGTTGCTCCCGGGAGCGTGCTTGGGGAATTCCTCTAAAGTAAGATTCAGTCTTAGTAAATGGAGAGATTTACGAGTCAGACATGAAAATCTCTAAGACTTCCAGAGAAAAAAGATCTCTCTCTCCCTCTCTCTCTCTCTCTCTCTCTGCTGGGAGCATCCTAGTGTTTCCAGGATGAGGAAACTGTTTTGGGTTTTTTGTTCCAGAGATCATTTGTGTTGTGGGGTTTTCTTTGTTGTTGGTGCATGTGCTTTTCTCGCATCAGGAGGCTGAGACCATTATGGGTTTAAAGGACTTATGACAGATGACCTGGGGCATTCTGATAAATTATTTAACTACTGAAACCGAAAAGGAGGAAAAGATCATTTTTATAGACAAATGTCCTTTTTAGGCTTGTCAACTGCTGAAATGTATCCTTGACTGAATATTGCACAGAATCATTAGAGATGGATTGTTTTATAATTTCGACTGTTTAAAACACATTACGCTGCAGTTCACTCTGATTATTATAAGCTCCCTTTGGAATTTTTGCCAAACAGTTTACATAGTAATCCAACACAAGAAATAGCCATTAAAAAATCTTGTGCCTTATTTGGGGAAAAAAAAAAAAAAACAACGAGAAAAGAATTATGACAGAGCAATTAGTGCAGTTGTGCTTGCTAGGAATTTCTCAGTTAACTATGTGATTCAAACCATAAAAATGTTCTTATGGCCCAAGAAAATAAATAGAATATACAGTATGCTGGAATGGATGTTCTGAACTGAATAAATTAATAAAATGTGCAAGTAAATAAAATACAACACTATTAACTGATTAAGAACATCTTTGCATAAAAAATACAATGCAAAGTGTGTGTATTGATTGATTGACTGATTGATTGATTGATTGATTGATTGATTAATTGATCAATTGATTGATTGATTGATTGATTGATTGATTGATTGATTGATTGATTGCACAGCGGCCACAGAATGAGCTGATTATTGTCACCTAATTATTCATGCTTACAATTATTAATAATCTTAAAATATGAGAAGAGCTGGCTCAATTTAAGCCATGGGACTTCCAGAAGAACAAATTAAAAATAAACATTCACATATTTTTTGAGCTCACAAGGCAGAGGTGGGTGTATATTGTTTCCCTCCAAGTGTGTTACGTCAGCAGTTAAAGTCATGTTGTGTGAGCAGCAGTTATAAAATATGCAATAATTGAACTCTTTGTCATGCTCCTCAAATGTCCTGAATAATTTTTTTTTTCCAGTGCACAGTGGACAGTGTTCGGCGTGGGCACTCTGACCAAGCTGTGGCTACACAGATCCAAACGCAGCAATCTGAGATGCACTGTGTGTTCTGACACCTTGCTATCATAGCCAGCATTAATTTTTTCAGCAATTTGTGCTACAGTAGCTCTTCTGTTGGAAAGGACCAGACAAGCTAGCCCGGGGCTGCTCAAGTCTAGGCATGGAAGCTCAGTGTCCAGCACAGTTTGTTTATTCTTCTTTTCAAAATAAGCTGATTCGACTGATCTTTTATTTCCCAGGGTCAATGGGTGTGTTTAAGTGTTGGTGAAGTACAAACTGTGCTGGACAATGACCCTCCAGAACTGGATTTAAACAATCTTTTGTCCCCATGAACATCAGCGAGTCTTGGCTGTCCATGACCTTCTAACTGGTCCATTTTTTTTAATAATGTAATAACAATTGTAGAAACCCACATTGTGTTTTGAAGATGCCCTGACCCAGTTATCTAGCTATCAAGAGTTTCTTCTTGTTAACGTCGCTCAGATCATTGCACTTGCCCATTATTCCTGCTTTCAGCAAGTCATCTTTGAGAACTGACTTGTCGCTTAATATGTCTCACTCCTTGACAGGTGCTATTGTAATGGGATAATGAATATCATTCACCACTTACTGTATTTACTGTAATGGCTGATCTCTTACAAAAATTGCTTAGATCATATCTGTGTGTATTATTGAGCAAAACACATACATTGAATCTCCCACAGTTTGCTCAATATTGACAAATCAGCTTGTGTTTGTGTTATGTTTATGACCATGTGAATATGAAATTTATAGTAAGTTGAACTGGCAACCAAAATTGATCCAGGAAAAAAGTTTACAGAAACCTCACACTTATTGCAAAGTTTGTTAAAACTCACAAGAAACATTTAAAACAATATAAAAAGCTTGGTTTGCAAAGCATTATCAGCCTCCTTCCCTAGCAGTTTCACCTTAAGTTACCTTCATACCATTTAGAGCCTTATCATGAACGTCTATGCCTTTTCAGTAATGGAGTTTAAAATGCCCTTTTTTTGGGGTTTTAACATTCTCATGGCAACCTCTATTCTGCCCAGTTGGTAGTTTTACTTTGACAGAAAAAAGCAATCCAATACATGCGGTTGGGCGAGTGTTTGCTATGTATTGGTGTTGTTATGTAGAACTTTCCAGTTTTAATTAAAACAACAACATCAAACTATAAACAGAAATATACTGTAAATTAATGGGGAAAAAAGACAAAAAAAATGTTTTATGCACCATTCATTTCCAGTTTCTCTATGGCATGCTCAAAAAGATTTACATATGTTGTATGTAGCAGATAGTTTAAACTTTGATTCTCTTTGGGTTAGAGTAGCATTTAAGCACAGGGTTCTGTTAAAGGTACATAATAACAACTTTTGTATTACGTATTCATATTTCTATTATTTCTAAAAATGTTCACTTCCATTTTTTCTGTTAGCTTATGAGAAAGATGACCTTCCTTTGAGACTGCGGTGGAAATTAAATTTGTAAGGTGAATGAGGTTATACTGGATTGATTTGATTTCCCATGAATTCAGTTCCGCTGACACAAAAACAAAAGTCATCTCTATAAACATATTTATACTTTCAGAGATGCTACGACATTTTTTAAGTAATGTTTGGAATATACTAATGAGACGTCAGAAGCCAGTTACCAGTGAGTGTCTTCATCTATAGACTGAAAGCTTTCTTATTCAGACACGACAAACATCTTTGGTTATGTCCTTTTGCTTACACTGCACGGCTGGAAGTTCTTTTGATTCCATGGCTTGCTGCATCATTGTGCCATTTCCTTTAAACTCGGGAGGGGGATGAAAGGAAAAAGCACGCCTTTGGAATTCTTCTATGGTATGATTAGTATTCTGGAAAAGGGTCCCATCTGCCAAAGTGAGGTGACTAGCTGAAGGGGGGGAATTCCCCCAGGGGTGCTGGGATTATCCACTAACACCAGTGACACGGGGAGCCTGTTAATAAGGAAGCACACTTCTCACAAGACCACTGAAGTGACAGGCATGCACACACAGACATGCCCTCCCCACTCTCACGTGCCCACCCAGCCCCCAAGCTCTGTCTCACATCTATATTGGATTTATACATGGGCCTCATCTGCTGCTGGACTTGCACAACAAAGAATACCCATCCAAATATTAAGGGGGGGAACCCCCCACCAGGCCCCCTGATAGTGCTCTACGAGGCTATAATATATTGGGTGGGGCCAAGTACCAGATTGTGTTAGGTTTAAATTGGGGGGTCTCAGGTGCGAACATGGATTTCTGATTTAATTAATCTGGGGGAGGGATTACTCAGTCATTTATAATCAAATGTTCTGGTTCTTAAATGTAAAAAAAAAAAAAAAAGTATTGTTTTTGTTGATGCTACTGTATATTTACTGAATTGTTTCAGATTTATAACAGTTCCGTTATGCATAATTTCTAAACATATTTTTTGAAACCCTTGTCTATGTACAGTAATAGAAGAAAGTAGAAAAAGAATTGTAGTAAAACTACAATTGCCGTAGTCTGTATGCAATTTATGTGTACCATGCTGACATCAAACTCACTGTTCCTCATTAGTGTAGCATGTCTCATCTGCAGCGTATAGGTAATCTGCCACATGTGAGGCTAAAGTGGTATTGACTGTTTTCCCAAAAGACTGCATAATTAACATGGATATAAAATGTCCTCCCACATATTGGCAGCTAACATAAGGTGTGCTGTGGATTTTGAATGCCTAAAACAAACATACAATCAAAAAAAAAAAAAAAAAAAAAAAAAAGATGTCACGGGTTTTAGCTGTAAGTGTTTCCTGAGTCACTTCCAAATCGTCCCAATCAGCTTGTTGGTAAATGACAAATATGACTAGGGTACTGAATTTCAGCCCAGCTCTTGAACTAAAATGGAATTAACCCTGGTGCTGTTTCCAGATGTCTCATCTGCAGTCTGCCGCATGGCATGCTTAAAAATAGAACTTTGCTGACAAAGGTTGTTGCTCATGAACAAGCGATCAATACATTTGCTTCTGCATTCAACAGGGGAATTTGCCATATCGGGGCAAGATGTTGAACCCTGTTTGGCATTGCTTTCAACTAGTTGCAGTCTGTAAGGCAGACCTGCATACTTCACCTCACTACATAAGCAATTACAATCAAACCAGTAACTGACTTCCATGATTATAGCTTTATATTTTGACCAGTGCTTGTGAAAGTGGAATGCAGTGGCAGTACCCTCCGAAAAAATGCTATTGTTGGAGTGCGCATAACAGCCTACGAAATTGTGTTTTTGTGCAATTTCATAACAACCATATCACAAGGGTAGTATTTGTGAATAAGTCGGCTATTATTTTTTCCCCCAACATTTTTGTCCAAGGCAGCCCAGTTGCTTAGGTGGTTTAGTGGTTAGCACTGTCGCCTCACACCTCTGGGGGTGTGAGTTTAAATCTTGCCTCTGATCTATGTGCATGGATTTTTACATGTTGAGAAAGCAATTTCTCAAATAGTCCGAAGACATGCACTGTAGGCTGAGTGTAGGTGTTTCCAAATTTCCTGTAACATGTGAATGTGTGTGTGTGTGTGTGTGTGCCTGTGGGTTGCTGGTGTCCTCAGCTATTTAACTTCCCTTTACAGCAGAGACTGATGCCGTAAAGTCATAGGTCATTGCAGCCAAACCATCGTTTTTGATAATGGCTTGGCAGGATGGATTTTTATTTTCCCAAAGAAAAATTCTCATCTCCACTTTTTGCCATTTTTTGGAAGAGATATGTTAGTTTACATTTCAAAGGTCAAGTGAAAGCTCATAAATCAAATCTTGTTTTGAACCAAATATGTGCACTGGCTGATAGAAATGTCCGTACAAAGTAGAATTGGGTGTAAAACTACTGAACAAATTGATAAGATGTTGATAAGATGGGTGTGATATCATGTGATGTATATAGGAAACAAATTGTTACAATATTAAAAAGTAAATCTTACTAGTGGACTGATAAATTAGATTCATAAAGATAATTAGGTGTAATTATGAATCTTACATCTTTGCGCACATCAAAAACAAAGATGTGTGATGTTCTGAGCTTGATAGTTTTGGAGGGTTGTATTCTGTTTTTGCCTCCCTTTTCTCAATATGAAAAAAAAAACAGCCCTGGTGATAATATAGTAATAATATGGTAATAATGTTATTAATAAATAAAGTCATTTCATGTTTGGCTTCATCAGAGCACTAAGACTTGCCCCTGGATATTATCAGCTATCATCTGAAATACTGCGGTTATGATATAAATATGTCACTATATGTAAAAGCATATGGTATTACAGGTTAAGGACTTGGTGGCTTGCTTATGAAGGCAACTGGTGTACTACAACTAGTGAACTCAGCCAGGTAGTTGTAATAATGTTTCATAAGCAGTTGGGCTACAAATAACAACTTAATATATTGAGTAACTTAGCTTATATATAATTCAAGTTATATATAATTTAAGTTATATATAATTAACTTGTAATGTAAATTATATTAATAACGCACTGTATGCATGATGAAGCTGATTATTAACTGTAGTCTATGCCATGCCATCATGTAATAATGTAACAGGTTTACAACAGGCAGTCTTGTATAAATTTTTTTTTTTTTTAAATACATTTAAACAATCAGAGTTTATGGAAGACCAAACATATGACATATAGATTTTAAATGAACAATTAATGTGCTATGTGTTTAACATTGTGAGAGAGAGCATTAACTATGGCACATTTCTACAACCAAACCACTTTTAATAAGTCCAATAAAATTAAATTCATATTTACAATCTTGTCTTTGTTTAAACAGGATCTTGAGTCATTGTAGTCCGTCCTACGACAACCGCATATGTCTAAATTTGTTGCAATGTACATACAACCCTCCGATTCGACAAAAAATTCAATAATTTCTAAATGTATCTAAATTGCATTATTTTACATATGCTTGCATGATAAATCCCTGTAATAATAATATTTTTTGGAGATACGTGTGTGTCATTGGTCAGTAGATGATTTGTATGTCTCTCCCATAATAAAACTCAGACTTTCATGACGGAGATCCATGTCTAAACCCATAACACCGGAGTTCACAGCAGCTTTCACTCAGATAATTGCATCACCTGGCTCCCCCTGTTCAGACATCAGTGCATGCAGAATGTCTTTTTAACTGATGTTTTGCCTCAGGCTGTTCCCCCAACCACAAACCAGCATACTAAATAAGATGTCAAAAATACTGTAGACTTATAATTTTAACATAGTATATGGGTTGCAGTTTTGGACTTTGGGACACAACCTTAAAAAAAAACCTCCAGCTCTCAAAACTGTGTCTAAACAGACACTACAGTGTGTTTCTACTGGTATTATACTTCAACAGGTGTCATAAATAGCAAAGTGTTTCAAGACATTTAAGGTATGCCATCAAGTGAAGGAAATGCTGTATAAATATTTTCAATATGAGATGCTCAGAGTGCTCGATCTTCTGAGGTGTCAGGCATAAAGATTTACGTCTCTTCCTAATCCATAAAAGTCAAAGTGATGTAAAAAATGTTAGATATTCTTGCACACACCTTGATTTTGGATTCCATTAAACATAGTCCATCTTAGTTCTTCAATTCCATTTCTTTTTTCCATGCCATTCATAAACTAGTCTAGAAAGTACCTTTCCTTAAAGGCATACACACATACAGTTCAATTAATAATAAAAAATAAAAAATAGCAGCATTTCTTTTCAATTGAATCCTAGATATTTCACGCAAGGATGCTGCTTTGCCACTGGGTATAAGAGATAATCACTGGCAGTCAGTAAACATCCTTGAAGGATTAAGAGGAAATTAATCTAAAGCTCTTTTGCCATGATTTACTCTGACACTTAACACACAGTGTTCCTACTCTTGTGTATGGAAAAAGCCATTGTAGTGAAATGGATTATCGGGAGTGGAGATAAGTGTACAATGAATCAGGTCTCAAAATGAAGAAGCAATTTATAGAACTCGTAAAGACACATCTTGCCATCAAGTCTCTTGATGAAATGTTTGGAAAAGTTCAACTGATGAATCTGGTCCTCTGCGTCCCTCTCTGTATTGCAGCTCACAAACATTTCATCATCTTTTTGTGTGTAATTTTGTTGTTGTTTAATCCTTATTAAGGCATTTGTTACAAATCTCAACAGTCTCTTCTCCTCCTATTTAGTCAACCATTGTATTTTTTTTTTCATTTGTTTAGTCATACAGTCGTGTCCGACTCTTCATGGACCAAAGCACACCAGGCCTTCCTAGATGTTCTCCATGGTTTTTTCATGGCAAGTAATACTTCAGTGGGCTGCCATTTCCTTCTCCAGAGGACCATCTATGGGCAACTTGGAAATACCAATTAACTTAAATGCATGTCTTTGGACTGTCGGAAGAAACCGAAGAACCCGGAGGAAACCCACCAAGCACGGGGAGAACATGCAAAGCATGTGGAAATCAAACCTAGGGCCTAGAGGTATAGTACAAGGCGACAATTCTAATCACAAAGCCACCATGCTGCCGATTTATATAATACATTTACGTTACTGGCACCTTGTCAATATAACAAAATTGTGTCTAAATTGATCTACACAATCAAATTACAACTATAGTCACTAAAACATCTTTGTGCATTTTAAGACGAATATGCCACCAGATTGCAGGATCGTCCTTGAGGATGGGCACCTCTGGCCCTTCCCTCAGTAAAAAGTTACCATGTGCTGGAATAAGCAAAGAGTTATTCAAAATGTCTCCTTTTCCTGTGTAAAACAAATGAACTCCATTTTATTTTAAAAAGCATGCATTTGTAGGTTCAACTGATTTGTTAATATTAAAAAAAGAAATAACTTCCCAGTGGTGTTTGACTGATGCTTAGTTAGTAACCTAGTAACCCAGTGTAAGGATCTATCCAATGACAGAAACATAAGCACTTTTTCTAAGTCGATAAGAGGGTCTGCCAAATGCCTAAACGCAAATGTAAATGTAAACTGGCTTTATTTATTTATTTATTTATTTATTTATTTATTTTGCAAAGGCCGGGTTAGACTAATGTTGATTGATGTAGCTTGCAAAATTGGCTAGGCAGTATTCTAGCCAATGGTATATAAGGCTAATAGTAGCTAATAGTAAATATTGGTTATTTATAGGAAATTGTACTTTGGATTAATTTAAATGAAATAGTAGCTATGTTTACATGGACAATATTGCATCAGTATTTAAATCATTCTGATTAGAGATTCCAACTTAACTGTTTACATGCATGCTGGTCTGATAAGATGTGCCTTTACATGCACAAAATCAGAATATAACTTTTTGATATATGCCAAGTGGTTCTGTCGTCTGTTAAGTGTTTAATCATTAGTATTTTAAGAAATTTGAACCTAACTTTGAGGTTAGGTTAGACTTCCCATCTTTTCCCATAATTCCCACCCCCTGCCTTATGATTGGTTACAATAATTCAGTCTAATTTATGATTGATTAGAAGTGAAATGACAAGCCAATTAGTGCTCCTTCCTCAACCCAAGACTAAGTGGATAAAAGTCCAACAGGTAAGAGACAGTGGTTCTGGAATTTACTGATCAGGAATGGAATCAAACTTCTCCTTTCAGAAACTCATGAAGTAAATTAATGTTACCCCTACTGTATGTGGGGTAAACATGCACTCGAGGAATATATTTATTTCGACAAGAAAGATATTATTAAATCGTGTTTACATGGAAAATATTTACCTATTGAATGAACCATCAAAGGTTAACATCACCTCTCATTCCGATTGAAAACTCACTCTGACTGGGTCAGGTTGTTCCAAATGCGTGCTGATTGAGCTAACTTTACCATTTCTAGTGGAATATTAGTGTCTATCTAAACACACCCAGTGTCAGACACATATATATAACGAGCAAACTTACAGATACTGAATGATGCAAAACAACATACTTGCTTGTAACAGTTTGTACTTGGCCTTGTAACAGCTCATAAACAAATGTAATCGTTCATTGCCTCACAGTTCTTAGTGTTTTCTCACACTTCTAGACTCAGTTGGAAACTTAACAGTGCGGTTGCAGATCAGAAAATGCCTTTATTTCACTGACCACATAATCCTCGCTGTAGTTCTCATGCATAAGAAGAACATCATGTTTCTAGTACTTCACACCCCTGGTTAAGGCATAATCCTGCATTGCACTGTGCTAAACTGAAAGATCATAGGACGATCATCAACCTGCTGCTAGACTGTGAACAAAATATAGTTTAGCCTAAACACACATTAGCCTAATCTGCATGTCTTCAGACTGTGGGAAGAAACCAGAGCACCCAGAAGAAACCCACCAAACACAGGGAGAGTATGCAAACTCTATGGGTGGGAATCAAACCCTCAACCCTGGAGGTGCAAGGTGACAGTGCTTACCATTGTCAAACTTCATTACCGTGCATTTGTTTAGGGCCCAAGCACTATGAGATCAGCTCTATGTCATCATAGTTTGTGAAGGGCCCCCTTGTTCTTCTAAAGATTCTTCTAAGGGGCCCTCACACAAGATTTTACTGCACAGCTCACACACACTTGAAAATATGCACACATATGAAACCCGGTACATATTTAGAGCTCATTGAGCTAAACAACTTTCGCATTGCATGTCATGGGCTCAAATTTGCAAAATGCACCCAATGGATTTTGATGTAATCCTCCTAGGGGATTTATACAATCGCCAACAAACCAGGCTCATGTGGTTTCAGGTCACTGAGGATGCAAAATTGGCGATGCCTTAAACTTATCCCAAAAAGTGGTTAATTACTTTCTGTGTGATATTATATTTAGTGAGATTACATTGAATGACATCACATTGGGCGCGGGCACGGTGGTGTAGTGGTTAGCACTGTCGCCTTGCACCTCCAGGGTCCAGGTTCAATTCCTGGCCAGGCTCGATTCTCGTTTCTGTGTGTTCTGCATGTTCTCCCCCTGCTCGGTGGGTTTCCTCCGGGTATTCCGGTTTTCTCCCACAGTCCAAAGATATGCAGGTTAGGCTTATTTGGTGTTCTTAAATTGTCCGTAGTGAGTAAATGAGTGTGTGAGTGTGTGTATTGGCACCCTGTCCAGAGTGTACCCTGCCTCGTGCCCTAAGCGTCCTGGGATAGGCTCCAGGTCTGAATACAGGATAAAGCAGTATAGAAGATGAGTGAGAGTGGGTGAGTGATATCCCATTGAGTGACATCACATTCTGGAGCACCCGGGTGCTTGGGCCCACTCATTGTTGCTTGCAACTGTTGTTGTTGCACAGGTTTTACGCCGGATGCCCTTCCTGATGCAACACTCTTATTTTTATCCGGGCTTGGGACCAGCACTGCATGCAGTGGCTGGGTAGTATGGGGTGTAGCAACCCAAAGATGGTTATATTATTATGATTATTATTATTATTATTATTATTATTATTATTTCAATATGCTTTTACACTTTATTTACACTAAAACTGTATTCTAGTCAGCACTTCAGTATCCTCCTCTGTGAATATCATTTTGTCTTCTATAGTAAATGTATTCTCTTGCACTATGTTTGTAGCAAATGTTTGCACACATTTTATGTAGTCCTGTCTTGGATTCTACTCATGTGCAGTCTCATAAAGGTCTGTGTTATTTTATGTAGCACTCTGGTCCCAGGGGAACATAGTTTCATTTCACTATGTACTGTTGTACTGTATCAGCTTTATACAGTTGAAATAAAAAAAAATAAAAGCCACTTGACCTGAGTCAAAACCTAGTGTCAGAAATTTCCTCTTTTCCAGGAGCTATGTTTACGGATTTTTTTTTGTGCTTCAGTTCATGCCAAGTGCTTTTGTTTATATTACAATGTGCTCCATGTAATTCTGTTCTAGTCCTGTCTCTGCCCCATTCTTAAATGTGTACATGTTTTCTGTGTTAATCCTGCAAAGAATTTCTCTATTTATACAACTGTGTGATATTTAAGTGTAAAATCCTCTTGTGCTTTTATTACAGTTAAATCCAAGTCTTGTGTCTCACATTTTTTGTGTTTCATGCTATTAATCTTCTCCAATAAGTAAATACATTTTGCTTGTTTTTGATTGCGGATATTCCTTGTCTGAAGCTGCCTGCCTGTTCTTTGACCTTCGCTATGGAACATGACTATGTTGTTATTTGATTAGCTCTAATAAATACCATGCTGAGCTTACACACTTGCATCCTGCCTCTCTCTCATACACGTTACAGTAAGGCGAAAAAGGGATGCAAAGCTAAATAAGTGTTTTGGTTGATTGTGGCTCATATTCCCTGAATCCATTCTTCATGGATTGATGTAATGTATACACTCACTGTTTGGCCAGCAAATAGCTGCAATAATTGAACTTAGAGACGACAGGTGCCTGAGATGAGGAGTTGTATCACACAGGTACCATCTCATTGTTATGAAATTTTATTTGTCTCATAAACAGGAAAATTATGTGAAATCATTAGGACATCAAATCAATGAGTTGGAGGTGGAGTTGGAGTTACAATGAGTTGGCAAGAGTTGGCAATCCTTTGTGATAAAATATTAACTGAGATTACAGAATCTTTCAGAAAGAAAAAAAACATGGACAAATAAATAGAATCATTCCAGCATTGTTAAAATGACCTGAAAGAACTGATATTCTCAATAAGTCAATGTACAGTGAGACGAGCATTATACAGGTCACACCAGTTGTTTCCCTATTCAACTTGGAAGTCATTTGTCTATGCCATGTTGTACGATCTTCCCGAGAGGTAGAACTCAGATCATTGGGTTGCAGATGTTAGAGAGGATCTGCTGGACAATCTGTTGGTTTACCACATCAGAAGCTGCTGATAGTCCTGGGGACAGAAGAACTGAGCATTTATCAGCTCTTCTTACAGGCCATAGTGTGTCCATGTCCTTCAACATGCAAGTCAAGTGACTGTACAGTAACAGATTGCTTTCTGATTGTAGGTTTATTCTTAAATATATGAAAAGAAATGCTTGACATTATAATTTTTTTTGTTCTGCTGTCACCAGTTACGGATGAGCTACGGATGGGCTTTTTATATCTAGTCCAGAAATACAGCTGTATATGGAGTACATGCCAAAGAAAATAACATCGAGAGTAGGTGTAAGCCCTATAAAAAGCATGTGATATTTTTGTATGATAAATTGTTAATCAAGACAAGACAGGCGCTCTTCATCTCTTTGCATTATTTATAGCTCACTGTGTGAAAGTGGGTAATTGGTTGAACTTGACTTTTGCCCTAAAACTGACTACTGTGATGGCAATATTTGACAAGTAGCAAGGGTATTTTTTAGACGACTGACTATAAATGTTCTTCCTCTAGCTTTCTTCACCCAATTTCTGCTGCTTGTGACAGTTTGAGCTTATTTGCAGCCATATGGCAACATATATAGCAGTTTTCAGTGGATTTTTGTTTCTTAATTATGAGTGAGCGTGGAAATGTGTTTCCCTGTACTTCCTGGCTCTAGTCAGGGAGCCTCGTTCATTATCACGATTTTTCATTCAGGGAATCGGTATGATGTCAGGTAGTAGATGACGCGGGTGATAATAAGAGGAGGGAAAGAGGAAGGAGAAGAAGGAGTCTTTGTTTTATTTTTACTTACGAAAAAAAATAAGCAGATGTCCTCCGAGCTGGAAGGTCATGGTGGAAGTGGCCATTATTAAATTACATGATAGAGCTTCATGTAGGGATTCTATGTGATCAGCAACAATACTCAGATAGGCTTTGGCATTCAGACAATGATTTACTGGTATAAAGTGGACCAATGTTTGACAGGAAACTTTCTCCACATCATTACGCCGGCAGCAGAAGCCTGCACAAGCCTGTATTTGACACCAGGCAGACTGCATCTATGAAATCATGCCGTTGAAGCCAAATTGTCAGCCAACCATCTGCATGTCACAGCAGAAATCCAGACTCATCAAACCAAGTGATGTTTTTACAATCTTTAATCTGTGCCTATTTAATGTGTTTCTGATGGGTAAGAGTGGAAGCTTATTGTTCGAGTTCACATCAAAGTTTAAAGCATTGTGCATTCTGAGATGCTTTTCTGCTCACCTCAGCTGGACAGAGTGTGAAGAACCATTTAATTCACTGGATGTTTGTGTTCATTTATACTATTAGGTATGAACTCTAGACAATGTCTTGAATGAAATAAGAGCAGGAGATTCTGATATATTCACTACAACCCATGTGGGATGAGGAAAAGGAAGCCACGGTCAAAGTTTAATAGACACTCTGCACATGTATCTGCATGATTTATCCTTTGTACCACTGACTTTTGATTGCCTGGTTGTATAATCAAATCTTTAATAATTAATCATATAGTTGATCTTGGGAAGACATGTTTGCAATACATCCGCAACCATCGAGTAGGCAAAACATTTTTGGGGAAACTTCTAGTTATTTATTAGTCTAGTTATTTCAACTTTCAAATTTTTTTTTTAGAAAAGGTAGGTTTTAGCCTCCTCAAAATTGTGTGAAGAATCACTTAACTTGAAAGTGCCAGCATTAGTACCTCAAGAAAATAAAACACGTTTGTAGAATATGCACATGTAAATGTTTAAATAGATTATATGCTGTTTATACACTATCACTCAAAAGCTTATACACACCTTTTAATGTAATGGTCTTTCCTGATTTTTATTTCATTCTAAATTGTAGTACAAACTGAAGGCATTTCTAGTATGCAGTTGATTTTGAGATGTGTTTGCTTTTATGTTCTATACAGTCTTCCTAATGGCTATAATCTGTTAATTTGTGACTTTTGAGGCTTGTAACTCTGAACAAAATTCCCCTCTGTAGCAGAGTTGGTCTTCCTTTCCTGGGATGGTCTTCATGAGAGCCAGTTTCATCATGGTGCTTGATGGGTTTTGCAAATGCAATTGACAATACTGTTCCTGCAAGAACTATTTCATAACAATTGATCTTCATGTCTTAAATTTATAACTGATTGTTGTTGTTCGTTGTTGTTGATGTTGTTGTATAATTAACCTAGACAGGTGAACATCCATATATGGCAACTTCTCTGACCTTGATTTGCAACATAAAATGACAACAAAGAACATTTTAAAAATAAGTAAAAAAAAAATTTAAATAGAAAAAAATGACAATAATAACCAAACCATTCATACAGAGTGTGAGTTATTTAGCCTGAGTGTTTATAGTAAGCTGTGTTTCAAGTTTCAGTAGTCTGTGTACAATATTCCTAAATTGTATTTGAATTAAGAATTTACAGTGAAATAATTCCTGGTGATTCTAGCGTATTTTGCCAGAATTGTGAGGAAAAGAGTGAGCCATCTGTATTTGGTTTCTTTTTTGACATATCAGCATAGCAGGAATGTATTACCAATTAGGCCGTCAGCTTAATGCATCCCATATGGATGACAGATCAGCACCATGGACAGCTCAGGCAGCATCAGAGCCGTTGTGATTTTAAGGCTTCAGCTGCCAAAAATGTGCAGACATGGCCTGCTGGTGTCGGAAACACGCTTCACAAGTGCATAGTAATTCATTATAGCTAAATATATTCAAATTGCCTTGTACAAATAAGTGAATCACGCAGTGACCATAGATCCTACCCCTTTCTATACATGTTTCATTTTTATTAAAAGCCTATAAATAGCATGCAGGTTTTCCTCCTGTTCTTTCTTAAAGACTTATTTTGTGTATAGAAATATTAGAGCCCACAGGTTAGCATCACTGAGTTTTTCATCATTTCTTACTTAGCTGTCGTGTTGCGTTACAAAACACAATAATAGACACAAGCTGAAATTGCTGTCAAAATCACATGTTACTGTTTGATGTGCAGTTGTAATTATGGTGATATCATGGACAGTAATGTGCTTATTTGTTTAGCTGTGTTTTTGCATTTCCAGTTAAGAGGGCTCATGCAGACCAACATGAATAAATGTGTTTGTTTGTTTATTTAGATTGTACCAAGCACCTATCTTGCAAGGGTAAGCCTGGTTATCCAAATCCAAATCAGTGATTCTAATCTTAGATTATCTGTTATGTACAGCTATATTTTCTCAGTTTCTCCTGGTTTCTTAGTATTCAGCTGTATCTATGGCTTCATTTGTAGTACAGGCACAACAGGACCAGTCTTAATTGGAACCTTGTTTCCACTCTTCTTGTCTGTCCTTGATATGTAGCAATGTGAGGACAAAGAAAATGTTATTGCGAGCAAAAACTGCTATAATGAGGCTGAGTACGATTAAGAACAGATAAGAATAAATTTGCCAAGGAAATAGTCCAACCAAACTTGCAGACAAATGCTAGGAGATACTAGTAAAATCTAATCAATATTTGATTTAACTGCTATTTTAGTCAGATTAGCGCTTTCTTGGCTGAATATGTTTTTTTTTGTTTTGACATAACTGAAAGATACAATACAGTAGTAAGTTCAACAAGTCCATGTTTATTCCTCATCCTTCTAGCTGCATACTTTTACTGTTAGTTTTACTGTCATTACTGAAGCATTCATAGTTACTGAGTTCTATTTCTTAAGAGGGATAATTATATATATAAGTTTAATGTGTATAATATTTCAAAGAACACTGTGTTTCCAGAAAATGTCTTATCCAGTTATAGGGGGTAAAACAGTATATGGTTACAGATGGCTAAACGTACAACATAGCAAGCAGTAGGATGAAATCTAAATGTAGAGAAAAGAATTCAAAAACCCAAATTTAATTAATTCAGCGCGATGGCCTAACTTATCTTTAATGCTCATGTGGCTGCAGTAATTGGCAGCTCAGGTACAGACTTGAAACATTGTGTTCTAGAGCCTATAAAGGCCAAGTTCTGTATAAATAAATAAATAATATAGATATATATGCATGGCTTGTCCTGTACAGGGTCATGGGAAGCCTGAAGCATACTGCGAGGAGGCTTTGGGCACAAGCGGGGGTACACTCTGGACAAGGTTCTAATCCATCGCAGGGCACATATGAGCTCACACTCATTCTTACACTACAGGCAATTTGGGAATGTTAATTAACCTAATCTGCATGTCTTTGGACTGTGGGAAGAACCAGAGTGCCTGGAGGAAACTCACCAAACACAGGGAGAACATGCAAAACCCACTCACACAGACCCGAGGTGGAAATTGCACCCTTGACCCGGGCAATGCTTGTCATATGGCATGTGAATTTCTGGGTGGAATTTTATTTTTTATGTTTTTATTTATTTATTTGCATTGTTCTTGTCTAGAGGGAAAAATTCACAAACATGCATTGAATGAATGTCAGCACCCGTGTGTCATGCACAAACAAGTAAATATCCAGCTAAGCCCAGGCGAGAATAGAACATAAATGTCACTGATGGTGAGAACACACCACATCATTGTTTTTCACAGTTTGACTTTTGGTATTTTGGTTTTCTATAGGTTTTCCACATCTTGTATGATATCACCTAGTGTCATTTGCTGAAAATGGCTCAACCATTCAGACTTGATCTTGATTTCAGATTAAATCCATAAAGAAATCAATAGAATACAGTACATGATAAGAATCCTTCTGTCACATTTATAAGCCCAGGTTCAAAAGATTAGCTGAGAACCAACTCATGCATTTTACAGATGCAAATGCCAAAATTGAATCAGCGCCAATTCGAGTGGCTGACTTGTCCTTACTGGTGATGAGTCTGTAACCACAGTCAGCCCTATTTCAGCTCCCATACACACCTGAACCACATCGAATATTTCTTTTCATACTCCAGAGCACTGGATCTAAACACCCTGATCCAGTCTCCCAAGGGAATTTTGAGGCTATGAAAGTCATAATGCAGCCAAGTCCCAGTGTTAAGCATGGGTTTCTTCATTTAGATTCGGTGCCCACGACATCCTGAAAGCGCACAAAGATGCTATTAATACTAATCTAACCATATCGTGTAGAGGAAGACACTTTAGATTGTCAATGTGCTTATGGTCTGTTCTGTACACCATGTACAATGTGCTTCTAATCAAGCAGTAGGGGAAATTCAGGTTAAGTGTGTCCTTGTTTAACAAATCAGCAAGTAAAGGATTGACAGCTAGTCACTGTCCATGCATATTATGCTTCATCACACTTTCCTCTGTGTCTGTGTCTCTGTGGAGGAAAGACCATGTGTCAGACGCCCCGTAGTACTGGGGGCTGGATGTGAGAGCGGCAGGGGAGGAGATCACAGTGTCGACTGCTATGTGTCAAGCTCTATGCTTGACCAAAATAAGAACCAGCCTTTGGGCCCATTTAACACCTTCTAATAAATTCATAGCACAGGAGGGACATTGCATCATTGGCGTTTGTATTTCACAACACTCTAAACTTAACGTTTAAGGGCGGAATCAGAGGATTGCATCACCCGACATAGATTTACCTTTGACATACTGGTCTCCGACTGCAAATTACTCCCAGTGGGAGAATGCACCCACCCACCCACACACACACACACACACACATTTATGCACATAAGCTAGTCATATTTCTTCAGCAAGAAGCTGGAGGTGAGTGAGCGGAGTCCCCATCACAGGAACCTCTATTTTACAGCCTACCATCAAACATTTGGCACCTTACGATTGGAGAGTGTGTGTGTGTGTGTGTGTGTGTGTGTGTGTGTGTGTGTGTGTGTGTGTGTGTGGAGGGGGGGGGGG
>JAOVVA010000044.1:21434350-21445188 GCA_028565275.1 Leiocassis micropogon | reverse complement strand
AGGCTTTGAAACCAGATAATTTAAGTTATACAGATGATAAACTAACCACACCACATCAGAACCTAGAATACTTTACTACCCTTGAAGAGAATGAACTATTTTCACTCATCTCTTCTTCAAAATCGTCAACCTTTGTATTAGATCCTATACCGACACATTTTCGCAAGCAGATAGTACCAGCAATAACAGAACCCCTGGTGAAAATAATTAACCTTTCACTCAGCAGTCGGTATGTTCCCAAATCCTTTAAATTAGCAGTTATTAAACCGCTAATTAAGAAACCTGACCTCGACCCCTGTCAGCTGTCCAATTACACGCCGATATCAAACCTCCCCTTTATTTCAAAGATTCTGGAAAAGATAGTAGCACAGCAACTATGTTCATATCTGCATAGGAATGGCATAAACAGTCTGCATCAGTCAGGATTTAGGCCTCATCACAGCACAGAGACAGCACTTGTTAAAGTAGAAAATTACCTCCTATTGGCCTCTGATCAGAGTTGCGTCACTATACTTGTGTTACTCGACCTCAGTGCAGCTTTTGACACTATTGATCATAGTATTCTTCTTCACAGATTAGAAAATGTAGTACGAATTAAGGGAACGGCCCTCTCGTGGCTCAGATCCTATTTGACTGATCGTTATCAGTTTGTAGATTTACTGGTGACCATTCTGCATGTTCTTAAGTGGAGTTTGGTGCTCCACAGGGGTCAGTTTTAGGCCCACTGCTTTTTTCTCTTTACATGCTTCCTCTGGACAATCTTATCATTTTGATTCATACACATTCACATCTCATAAAAACTTAAATAATTCTTTTGATTGTGTAAGGCTACTTTGCGACAATGTCAACTATTAAAAGCGCTATACTAATAAAATTGAATTGAAGTTGCACATTTAAGTCCCAGTTGAGAAACAGCTGGTTATTTTAATGGCCAAGAAATGCATTTCATTTTTTATTCCTAATGCATGTAGAATTCAATAAGGAAGTGAATCACTGCTGGATAAAACATGAGTTTATAGGAATCATCTGTGATTAGGATATACGGTGGTTTTGAGATCTAATCTAATCAATTCTGAGCTCATCATTAGACTTCCATGATGTCAGCATGAGCAAGGGCCAGGGCTGAATCATCTCGGACAACAACTACCGAGAGAACCGACATGACAGTGCATGTTCTTTAAGTTATAATAAATTAAATGTAAAACAGTTGGAGCAGGGGTCAGGTTTAGATTTGACCCGATACCCTAACCTCTCGTCATCTCTCCACAGGCTTGATAATGGGCTGCGTCAAAAGCAAAGAAGACAAAGGACCATCGCTGAAGTACCGACCAGATGCTTCTAACCCGACCCCTGTTCCCTCTCACATGGGTCACTACGGACCAGACCCCACCCAGATGGGCCAGTCACCCGTCCCCAAGGGTCCCAACAACAGCTACAACAGCCATGCCTCTGCCATCACTCCATTCGGAGGCTCCTCGTCTGTCATCACTCCCTTCGGCGGAGCCTCTTCTTCCTTTTCCACAGTGACCGTGAGCAACCCCTTCCCTGGTGGCGTCACAGGTGGGTGCTTGAGGATTGTTACCCCTGTTAAAAATGATCATATTATAGGGCATGTTATGTGACACATGGTGTATATCGATTGCTGTGTTAAAGGCTGAATAGAGAACATGCTGCGTGTTATTGTGTATTTGCTTAAATTGATTTATTCTGAGATTTTATGGACTGCTCTAACACACTTGAACAGAAAGCCTTCAACAAGCAGCAGTGCTGCAGGTCTCCTCTGCTTGCTTCCTCATAGCATTGTTATCTACTGTAGCTGACATTACAACCCAAAGTTTATCTCTACTGCAAGTATTGCTAACATTACAAAAATGTTAGCTTAACCTTCCTCAATCTACATTGTTTTCTTTCCTTCTCCTGTCGATCCACTGATTTTTTAAATTCTTTTTTTTACACATCTTGGCATGAGAGATTAGCAGAGTTGTCATGAAGCACGCTCTCCAGAACAAGCAGACAGTTTGTATACGAGTTAGTTATCAGTCCAAAGTCTGGATACACCTGATTCAGTGATATTAATTTTCTACATTCTAGCACACTCACTCACTCTCACACATCGTCATTACCGCTTAATCCCGTATTCCTGGTCGCGGGGAGCCTGAAGCCTATCCCAGGAGGCACTCTGGTGGCCTAGTGGTTAGCCCTGTTGCCTCACACCTCCAGGGTTGAGGGTTCAACTTCTCCCTCGAGGCAACACAAGTCAGGGTACACCCTGGACAGGGTGCCAATCCATCGCAGGGCACAGAGACATACGCACAGAGACATTGAGAACACCAATTAACCTAACCTACATGTCTTTGGACTGTGGGAGGAAACTGGAGTACCCGGAGGAAACCCACCAAGCAGGGGAGAACATGCAAACTCCATGCACACAGAGATGGGAATAGAGCCTGCCCGGGAATCGAACCTGGACCCCGGAGGTGCAAGGCGACAGTGCTAACCACTACACCACCGTGCCGCCCATTCTAGAACAATACTAGAGATTTCAAAACTATGAACTCTGGGATTGGGATTGAAATCTGGAATAGTCCTTGCAAGAACAGTATTGTTACAGTAAGTGCATTTGCAAAACCCATCAAGCACCATGATAAAACTGGCTCTCATGAAGACCTTCCCAGTAAGGCAAAACTAAAACGTACCTCTGCTGCAGAGGAGAAGTTCATTTAGAGTTCCAGTCTCAGAAATCACTGATTTAACAAACGGAACCTCAGATTAGAGGTTAATAATAAAATCAATTCAAAATTTATTTGTCACATACACATCATATGATATGCAGTGAAAAGCTTATATGACCTCCCATGACCTAAAATTAAAAAAAAGAAAAATAAAGAAGGTTTTAACAACCATTTTAGCTCGTCTGTGCAACCCTGACCTGAAAAAACAGTCTAAAGCCCAAAAAAGTAATCGGGAAAGAGTTACACAGACGTGAAGGCGAAATCTAGGGAATATTGATGTGCTGGTACATTCGGGCTTAGTTCATTCCAGGAAGTTATTAGGATAGCTCATGTATAAACATGGGTCAATTCCAAGAAAGAGGATGGTGTGTTTGATATGATGAAATGGTTATGACGTTTTAAATGTGGGTTCTTTAAATGTTCTAAGGACTAATAGAAGGAAAAGTTTAAAAAAAAAAAAAAAAAGTGAAAGAAGAAAAATGCATAAATTGTAGTGATTCAGAAATTAAGCAGTTATTAGAGTTTCAGGCCGAAATTCTTCATCAGAGGAAACTTTATAATGCGAGTAGGAATGTCGAAAAGAAAACATACCTTGTGAGACATTCATGCTGAGATTAACGAATAATATAACACATTATACACGTGAGAGACGAAACACATTTGCATCAACTTTATTGTGGATCAGTCCTCGAGTCGCTCGCTCATTTCCTCAAGATTTCCCCAAAGTAGCAGTTTTATTACTGTCACAACAGCATTTTAAATTTATACCTTACGGAGGCTGGAATTTATGCAAACGACCCCACTGACGCAAATCCTGCACTAATACGTCTCGCTCGGTTACAGTCGTGCATGTGGAATAAAGAGCGATGCTAATGCCATCCGCTTCTGTTCGGTTTCCTCTGTGAGAGTCTCTTCATCTCCCCGGGCACGTTCGTGAATAAGCTCTATTGATGCCGCTCGTCTCTTTTCAGCACTTTCCACTGGCATATTTGTTGTTCTGTCTGCACCCAGAAAGAGCCGGCTGATAACTAAATCTTTGTTCGACATCCATAAACTTCTCATAGATCACATTTGTTACATTTAGCAAGTGAATTCGGACATTTTGTGTCCTGGGACAAGGGAGATTCTGACAGTTTTTTTTTCTCTTTTTTTTCAAGGCTAAAATTCTTTAGAGAAGGGAGGGACTCGCTGTGTCTCAACATGGACCAGACTTTTCTCAGCTTCTGCGACATAAGGGAATGATCGTAGTGTTTTGTTTGTCTATTAAACCCTTATAAACCTCTTAACAGCAGACATACCATGTCATCTGAGCTGATACTAAGGGTGTAACACACTGCCACTATGTGCATCTGGTTAGTGCTTTATATGACTATCTGTAATTGGATTAAAACCCAGTGTTGTTGCAGCCCAAAGGCGACCACGTGGAATTTAGTTGGTTCTAATTTAAAAAATTTGACAAACTGGTAGCCTAATTTTAACCAGTTACCTTAAGGCAGTTACTAAAGATAAAAGAATGTACGCTAAGCATTAACATGGCTTTGGTCCGTCCCGAGGACCTCAGATGTGACCGCAACTTGTATATCTTTCGGCTGCTCGCATCGAGGGGTTACCACAGCGGAACCATCTGATCCGCACAAGAACTTGGCACAGGTTTTATGCCGGATTCCCTCTTGACGCAACCCTCATCGGGACTGGCACTGCATTCACCTCATCGGGACTGGCCTTGGGTTTGAATTGAACCTGGCTTCTCAGCATGGCAGGTGAAAAACCTACAGTGCCCCAGATGTGGCCCCAACCTGATGGTAACACCCTCCTGGGTCCTATGGTTTCCCAGTCCTCATGGCCCCCCTTCTGTTCAGGTTTGCATTTGTATTAGTTCAGATGGAAAAAGGTCATGTGATCTAAAGAGGTCAATCTGTTCTCTTCCAGAGTGAAGGGAAGCACATGAAGCAATGCACTCATCACGCATAGAGACCACTGTACAAGCCTCTGGAGACAGCGTTATGATCTGGGGTTGGTCAGGTCTAGGCTTAGCAATGTTATATGGCAATAAAATGAAGTCAGCTAACGACCTGAATGTACAGAGTGTGACCAGGTTATCACATCTGTGGAGCTTTACGTACTTCCCTGATGGTACCGGCATGTTCCAGGACAAATTGTGAGAGAGTGGTTCTGGGACAATGAGGAATCCTTTTCACACATGACCCAGCCACCACATTGTGTGCCCTAATCAAAGCTAAAGGTGGTATGATTTGAAAGAGTGGTGGTCTGTTTCAGTAAGAGATAATCTGGTGTTGAGGAGATATTTATTCAGTCCGAGATCATCTGTAACACCCGGCTTCACCCACCACATGTAGGATGAGCTGTTTATGTAATTACAGACATGGGAAAGTCTATTAGTAACTGATTTCACTTAGTAATTCCTGCGGGCTTCTATAAATCCTCAACTTAAGTTTATTATCTTAAGGACCGGAACCTTTATGCTTTAAGTCTGTGACTTCTTCTACTTGTCAAGCCAATTGATGTTTAACCGTATGCAGTTAGATTTTTTTTCATCTTTGTACCAAGTTCATCATGGTGAATGTGATTCCACTCTGTTTTTTTTCTTTCTTTTTTTTTTCTTTTTATAGGTGGCGTGACGTTTTTTGTGGCCTTATACGATTACGAGGCCAGGACATCCGACGACCTCTCATTCAAAAAAGGCGATCGATTCCAGATCATCAACAACACGTGAGTGTATTGCTCGCCTGTCTATCTGTGCCTAGAGATACTGTACGTTGATGGATTATTATTTTTTTTCTTTCCTGCTTTGGAATGAAAGATGATCCAGCAGCCTAAAATGCGATGCGTTTGCCAGGATTTTGAATATATATATATAAAATATAATCTGTCATTGCATTGCAGCCTGGTGCAGATAGATACTGTGTCTGGGTTAATGCTCGTCTTCTTTACAAAGCTGTCTGTCTGTTCGTTCAGGCATCCAGTTTTGACTCTTAATACCAGCATAAAGCAAGATTTCACTATAGTGATCATGGTTGTTTTTAAGTAAATGCTTTAGCATTAGTGTTAATATCTCAGCCAGCCAGGTTTATGTTAATATTACAGGGCTTTCTGCGTATGTATATTAATGCTGTTTATGTGCTGGCTGACTTCCACAGAGAGGGAGACTGGTGGGAGGCCCGTTCCATCAACACAGGCAAGAAGGGCTACATTCCCAGCAATTACGTGGCCCCTGCAGACTCCATCCAAGCTGAAGAGTAAGATACTCCTCTCCTCCTGCTCTCCTTTCATGAGCTGCCACTTCTAGCCTCTGCGTAATTAAGAGTATGTGATCGGCATCACGTCGCAGCAGCCTGGCGCGCGCAAACCACCAAGGAGCACGCATGATGAGATAACAAAAGGACCTCTCTCGCTCGCTCTCTCTCTCTCTCTTTAACATTAAGATTATCCACTGGATGCATTAATGCACATGTCTCTGTGCTGTCCTCCCACTGAAGAGGAGAGTCATAATGTCTTTTTTTTCTTTCCAAGTGAATTAACACTGCGCCAGATGCTGTAATGCGGTAAAGCAGTCCAGCAGACAGCTTCTCTTTTTTATTTTTAATACAAATAAATAAAATACATAGATTTTTTTTTAATAAACCCTTGACCCTCCCTTGGCGAGAGATAATCATACCGTCAAAGCCATTTTTGGGGGGATAAAATAACAAAAAAAATGAACAGATGTGGAATGTGGACAAGGAGGAGGAGAAGGATGATGATGATACAAGCGAGTATATTAAATCACTAGAGATTGCTGCTTTTGACGATTATTTGGCACATGTGTAGATGAGAGGAGATGATGGAGGATTATTGCCGCCCTCCTGTGTGACACTGCGTGCTAATAATAGCTTTGTAGTTTAAATGATTAATGCTGAATTATATAACTAGGTGATAAATAATAAGATCTGCTTGTTTAGAAAAGAACGTGTTTCAGCAGTTGTAACTTAACTTTTTTTCTTTTTTTTTTTTTTTTTAAACAGATGGTACTTTGGGAAAATGGGACGCAAAGATGCTGAGCGACTGTTACTGGTTCCTGGAAACCAGAGAGGGACGTTCTTGGTCAGGGAGAGCGAGACAACAAAAGGTCTGTAGTGTTTTTTTTTTTTTTTTTTTGGGTGTCTGACCCCTCCGATAGCATGGTGTGTAAAGGTGTGAATTCTTTCTTTCTGACAGGAGCCTACTCTCTCTCCATACGTGACTGGGATGACATGAAGGGTGACAATGTGAAACACTACAAAATCCGCAAGCTCGATAACGGTGGCTACTACATCACCACGAGAGCCCAGTTTGAGACACTGCAGAAACTGGTCAAACACTATACAGGTACGTTTAACGTGAATAAAATGTTTGTATGTTGTAGATTTTATACAGTGCTTTATATTGAAATAAAACAGTAATATATTTAGGCCCCTGGATCCATTCAGAGAAGTTTGGTTAATTTTGATCACTGAGAACACAATCGTTCCACTCTCAGGAACCGGGCACAGATCGAATTGGATATGGAAGACGATCGTACATGAGAACGGAAATAGATCGCTGTTTATACACAATGACGTAGGAAGACACGCGAGAGTTTTTTTTTTTTTGGGGGGGGGGGGGGGGCGGCGCATCAATAATATTAGACATAGCATAAAAGTTTACATTCTCGTTCTCTTCTTCTCTTGTGTTTAATGGCAGCTCACAAATCCCTCACCATTTCTGGCATTCAATACATTGTAACTTATTCTACTTTTGTCCCAGATCTTATTTCATTCTCAAGTTTTATTAGAATATGGAAATGATTAAATATCTTCTAAAATTCTACATTTTCTAAATCTTTCGGTTTCATCCATTCTTATTCAAGCATATTCAGACTTCTCCAAGGAGCATCTAGGACTTTAGGGAAGAAGGGAAAAAAGAGACAAGTTGATTTGGAGTGGTGTGGATTTGTGGAAAAAAATTTTGCCTGTGTGAATTTTCCTTCAGTTTTGCTGGTTTCCGTTCGCCCCCCAAAAATGTTAGTTGGTGCCTCGATTATGCTACAGTTTCCTCTAGTTGTGAATAAGTATAAAAATACTTGCGTCTACGGTGCCATATGATGGACAGGACATTTTCCTGCCTCACAATTATTGATCTTGAGGTCCACCCTGACCAGGATAAAGTTACTGAAAATAGAAAGGCTGGGGAAAAAAAATGTCTCGTTTAACCCTGGTTATTATTTGAACTCCAGTAAGTCCAGAATTCGTTTAAATGATCTGTTTATTGGGTGAGTTGTTCCATCGTTTCCATATTCTTGGTCAGTGCTCGTACCAGTGTCTGTGCCTTCCATCAAGAACAGAGAGGTGTTGGGTTGCCGGTGGTGTCCAGACGTTTGAGACCATTAGATCCAGGATATTTGGAAGGCAAGTCATGTCAGCCGAACTTTTCTTTTTCTTGTTGGGTAGAAACGTTTCACATTTCACCACTCATCCAAGTGGCTTCTTCAGTCAGAGGATGTTCCCCTGGTGAGAGTAGGAGGGAGAGTTGTTGAAGAGTAGGGGAAAAAGATTAGGGGCAGTCATTAAGGACTCCCTTTACTCTTTCTGGTCGTTACACCTTAAGTGTGGCTTACCTGGTGGACCTGTGAAGGGGTCTTGATCTTCCTGGGGATTTATGAAAGATCAGCATGAAAAATAAAAGGCCATTTGTCCCTAAGACCTTCCACTTACTATACACATAGATGGCTTTACCCCTCTCTCGAACCATAGATCCTCTCCGTCCGTTCATTCTCATCCTCAAACATGTGTCCTTTGTCCTTCAGGTGAAGGTACACTGCTGGTTCAGGCCCTGAGGTGTTGCTCTTTCTGTGCTGGTACATCCTCCTACTGTATGTAGAGGTTGTTTTGTCCCCCCATGTAGACATCTGAACACTCTTCACTGCATTGCACTGAGTATATTATATTGCTCTTCTTATGTTTTGGTGTCCGGTCTTTCGGGTGGATGAGTCTCTGTCTGAGTGTGTAGTGAAACGTTTCTGCCCTACAAGAAAGAGGTCCAGTTGACATGACTCACCTTCCAGATATAATAGCATATATAATGCTTCTGCTTGGTATCTTATTCAATCTAAAAAAAAATGATATAACTCGAGTTAAACATAAAGTAGAGTCTTTAGAAAGATTGTTGTTTAAAATGACTTAATACAGTGGTACCACCGGAGGCGAGTTCTTAACGCGAAATTTCGTATAGCGAAACACATTTTGGAAAATAATGTAAATGCAGACAATCTGTTCCAGCCACCCAAAAATATTACCAATATTGCTAATTACCAACACTATAATCATATTTTTGCCTATAAAAACGATCAAAATGTCTAGAAAAGACATTTAAATGAAGTTAAATATGAAATAAATACAACGTAATCCTCACGTAACCTTCTTTGTTTCCTCTTGGCACCGGCTGCTTCAAAACACAAAACTGAAAGTGGCTTCCTTTTCTTCTTGCTCCCGCGCTTGCTTCTTGCACAAAATGCATAATTGCTTTCCACTGAAACAAGTTTTGAACGGCTCCCAGATGTGCGTGCACTCGTTTGCTAAAAATGCTTCACATCATCAGTTAAGGTGAAGATTCTTGAGGCGTAGCGTTCGGACTGTATGTCGAGGTACCACTGTATTTGCTTCGTGGCCATTTGTTTAAGACATTGTGTATTCAAACTGACAGACTACACAAGTTTGTGTAAAACCTGCTGATCCATGTTCTATCCACCAGTGTTTCATCTGGACACATGATTTAATGAAAGGGATGAAATTCTCTGTTCCCTCCACCATTTCCCGTTCCTTTTATTCCCAACTGTGCATGTTTTCCTTTTATGTATGTATGTAGAATGTTTAAAAAAAAAAAAAAAAAAAAAAATGGTTTATGGTTGTTGTGACTGGTCTACATGGAATCTGGTAGTTCCTGTGTAGTTTTGTTTATCTGTACATGCAGACCTGCAATTAACAATTTCCCTGTAGGAATAATATACTGTTTAACAACACAAATACCCTGAACTTGAACACACAAATATTAAAGTAATGCATTTTTAAAAGACACATAATATAAATTGCTCTTTATTTAGCCTCCAGACTACCACCTGTGTTTACACGCTTTAACCCCCCCTCCCTGTTGTCTGATCTGCGTGTCTGTGTTTAGAGCACGCAGACGGACTCTGTTACAGGCTCACTACTGTCTGTCCGACTGTGAAGCCCCAGACTCAGGGCCTGGCTAAAGACGCCTGGGAGATCCCACGTGAATCGCTCCGTCTGGAACTCAAACTGGGCCAAGGCTGCTTTGGAGAGGTCTGGATGGGTAAGGATTAAACGCGCAGTCATCTTCTTTGCCATCACAGTTTAAACAGTTCTGCTTTGAAGTGCATAATGAGTATTCCTGCTTCTATATCCCCATTCATGTTTAAGAACAAAAGTTTTACTCGTCTTGGGGTGTTCAGTAAAGAGCAGAGAATAGCTGATCTCATGAATATTTATAGTGCTCATTGTTCCATTCACTTCTCTATTCATTTTAAACCATTGTCAGGTCTCATTAATATTTAAATGACTTACTGGTGTGATATTGCAAACAGTATGAAAAAACTAGAAAAAAGTCAAAGTTTGACTTTAATTTAATGGAAAAAAAATATATAAAGTAAATTAAAAAAAAAAAAAAAATATATATATATATATATATATACACGCACAGAGTCAGCCAAAAATGTATACACACTTCAGGAAGAGAAAAACAGTATGATGTATGTAATATTATCTTATACATATATCAATATATAATGCATCGCAATGAATTTGGTATTAAAATATTTATACAAGTTTTTCTTGTCCTGAAGTGGATATACATTTTTGTGTGCATTTTTCGGACATATTCATACATACATACAGTGCATCCGGGAAAGTATTCACAGCGCATCACTTTTTCCACATTTTTTACAGCCTTATTCTAAAATGGATTAAATTCAGAATTCTACACACAACACACCATAATGACAACATGAAAAAAGTTTACTTGAGATTTTTGCAAATTTATTAAAACTAAAAAAATTGAGAAAGCACATGTACATAA
>JAOVVA010000044.1:21377411-21399827 GCA_028565275.1 Leiocassis micropogon | reverse complement strand
GATAAATGTTTTCTACACGTCTTTCTTGGTCGCAATATTAAACCACTAGTTTATACTTATAATACTTATACAGACTGTTTGACATACTTTTTAGTACGGTAGTATGGAGTACAAACAGGTGGAAACCTAACGCACTGTATTGTTTTAAATACTATTTAGTACAGAAGTATGGAGTACTCATAGAGGAAAATCTACTATTTTACATGGTAGAAATATAAGGAGCTATTTAATTCTTAATGCTTCACATACTGTTTAGTACAGTAGTTGTTTATTATTATTATTATTATTACAGTATTATTATTATTATTATTATTATTCCATCCATCCATCAGGGAACCTCTGTAGTCCAACTAAGGACCATGCTGGCCAATAGTGATCATTGTATTTATTTATTAGTGGTTGGCACTGTGGCCTTGCACCTCCAGGGTCTGGGTTCGATTCCCACTTCGGGGCTGTGTGCATGGAGTTTGCATGCTCTCCCAATGCTTGGTGGGTTTCCTTCAGATGCTCCTGGTTTCCGAAGACATGCTAATTAGTGTTCCCAGATTGTAGTGTGTGTATGTGTGTGTGCCCTGCGATGAATTGGCACCCTGTCCAGGGTGTACCGCGTCTTATTCCCTAAGTGTCCTCTGTGACTCTGTATACAGTATAAAGTGGTATAGATGGAGAGTAAGTGTATTTATTCACATTTTTACAACCGTGATAGGACCTCTAGTCAAAATTCGCATGCGTGTTCACACATTAGCCTCATAGCCTAATCTGATCAAGTCTCTGGACTGTGGGAGGAAACCCACCAAGCATGTCCCGGGGAGATCATGCCCCGATGCTGGAATCGAACCCAGACCCTGGAGGTGCAAGTCGACAGTGCTAACCACTAAGCCATCATGCCACTATTATTAGTATTATTATTATTATGATTATTATTATTTTGAATACTACCCAGTGCAGTAGTCCAAATAGATTTAAAACTAAGACAATGTAGTTTTACATACTGTTTAGTACAGTAGTATGGAATACAATGACATCTAAGCCTAAAATGGTATATACTATTTAGTATGGTAGTATTATTAAGTTCTAATAAAATGGAAACCCAAACAGTTTATATTCTATTCAGTACCATAGTGCTTAGTACTAATACATAGAAACAAAAAGTGGTGTATTGTTTTAAATACTGCAGTATGTGGTAGGCTAGTATGGAATACAAATAGAAACCTAAATGTAATTCTATTTTATTTACTACTTACTACAGTAGTATAAAGCACAGATTTAAACATAAAGCAGGGCAGTATTTTAAATTCTATTTAGTACGGTAGTATGGAGTTCAAATAAATGGATTGAAAAGCAGTGTACTGTTTTCTGCACTATTTAGTATGGTAGTGTAGTATGGAATGCTATTATATGGGAATCTAGATCATAAAGTAGAGGATTGTAATTAGCATTATCCAGTTGGATTCAATAATGGACTCTGAAAGTACTAAATAAACACTGGGGATTTTACTGTGTATTATTTAGTACAGTAGGATAGCATATAAATAGATCTAAACCTAAAGAGGTGTGCTGTTTTACATACTATTTAGTATGGTAATATGGTTTACGTTAGAAACCTCAAAAGGATACTTTTTCCCCATACTATATAGTACAGCAGAATTGAGTGCAAACAAATAGAAAACTAAAACTCTGATCTAATTTGACGTAGCCTGCTAGACTGTTTAACTTTTGTTTGAGCAGCTTTGACTAGATTTTGATTACTGCCTGAACACTGCAAGAGTATGAACAAGAAATTTTTAGAAATCTTTCTATTTTGTCATAGCCTACTCAGCAGTGTGGTAGTATGTGTCATATTTTCTCTGTGCGTTGTAAGAAGAATGTGAGTTACTCCAACATCTGGCCTCCATTAGCAGCCCGTGGTGTGTCAAGGCTGGTTGGCCGCGTGTGTGTTTTTGGCTGAACCGCCTGATTTTGTGAGAGTTGAGCACAGGCATCTGTACACAAAACAGTCTCTTACTGACCTCGGTCATTTTTAGAAACTGTTTACACACAATAAGAGAGGCTTTATTGTTTAGACAGAGAACAAGCATCGCTTCAATCGTTTCAGCAGCTGCTTGGCTCTGTTCTGTGTCTTCATGTAAAACACATAGAAATGAGTTCTAGCTGTTTTAATAACACGTCATTCGGTGCAAAAAGTACAATAATTAAATTTAAGAGACATTAATATATTATTATAAATATGAATGTGTATTCCTTTTCCTGGCTTCATGCTGGCTCTTAGGTTTAAGACAGGTTATATGTTTATGAACAGTGGAAAATAAGGAGTCAGGATTATGTAATCCAAAAAAAAAGCCCCAGTGTGTTCCTGACAACTAAAATGGAGGACTTGGGAGCTATAATGTTTGGCTAAATGAGTCATGTTCTTTGCCACAAAAGCACTCTGAGAATCATGTAATGCAAATTAGGAAAAGGCAAAATATTAATATTGTGATCCTTTTAAACGACAAACATTCTGTAATCCTGCACTGCTATTGATGTTACATTATTATTAAAATGTTGTCCAATATTTGCATGAATTCATCTTATTCTGATTAATACTGATTGATTAGCTTTTTTTTCTCACTAAAACTGATCTTGTGCACAATCCAGATTAAAATTGGGTTTTAGCCATGCAGTACATCTACTACCCCTAAAGGTCCCATATTTTACTATTTCATTAACAAGTTAAAACAGGTCTTAGAGCTACCCCAAAGTGTGCCTGTTAAAGGTCTAGTTGAAATACCCCTCAATTAATGCTTCTTTTCATACCCTAACCTCCCTTTTTTTTTTTTTTTTACAGTTCTTTCAAATGCACTTATATGAGGTCACATTAGGGGGGAATATAATTGGCTTAAATGGCAACTGGCAGAAAATGTTTTGTTTTTTTCTTACATTTTTACTTTTGATTGTACATGGACAGTGGAGACCCAGCTGAATGTCTAAAAGTGAGTAAAAAGTAAAATTTGCATAATAACCCCTCTTTAAATAATTCCGAAAATTTATAAGGTCACATTCTTCCTTCTCAGTCTGGGATAAATAAAAAGCAGACGTTCACCTGACAGTCAAAGCAATACCCTTTAACAAATATAATAATGACTTTGTGTGAAGAGAAAATCAAAATGCTGTTCAATGAATTAGTTCTCATAGTTCACAATAAAGTTTCATTGGTGGTCAGATCATGTGGAATATTGTAGCAGATGTAGGCAGCGTCTGGGATTCTTCTTTTTAACGTCTTCAAGGTAAAATATTATGTTTCTGGCTGTAACTATATAGAAAAGGCTTCATGCTTTTTCCATGACTAACTAACCCACTGTGCTTTTCTCTGTTCTGTTTTCCACTTGCATGTTTTGTGTTCTTGCAGGCTTGTGGTCGGTGTCTGTGTATTTGCATGAGTCAACAGAAGTAGTTAGGTGGATGACTGTGTGCCTTAAATATCTGACCTGTCCGGTGAAATTAGACTAAAGAGAAAAAAGAAAGAGAAAGAGTAAAAAAAGAGTCTCCGGTGTCAGTGCTTTTAATGCAATGCAGTGATGACAGGGAGATGATGATGGTGTCATTTTGTTAACCTGAGAATGGACTTGACAGCCAGTGTTAATTCAGTAGTCACAGCAGGAGAACACATGTTTCTGCAAAGTATTTCTGCCCTTGGAATCATAACACTGTTATTACATGCTGGGTTTGGCAATTTTTGACTGAGAGTAATCCAGATCAATCCTGTTAGTAATATTAGCGGTTGTCCAAAATGAGATATCAGTTTGACAGATTACACTTTCCAAACTTTCTTGTACTACAGTTGCATTCTGTTTCACAAGATCTAAGCTGTTTTTGTTGTGTGGAAGATTTATTTGCTTGCGTAATACATTCACTTGATAACAATAGCTCTAGGTCCTTGTGATGAATTCACAATGGAAAACTATCACGGCCCATGTTGTCTAACACTGTTTTCATTTAATCTTTCCACAGACGACTTTACTGATGAGGAGGAAGTGCAGTCCTTTGGCTACAAACGGTTTGGTGAGTAGCCTAAACCACCTTGATTATTTGGCTCTTGGAATTAAAAAAAAAGAGTTCCCTAAAAATGCCAAAAACTGATTTTATTTTGAAAAGTTTTAAAGATGGACTAATACATATGGATAAATCAGATGAATACGGGGTCGTGTCCCAACATTAAACACAGTCCTGCATTCCATCATATGCTAGAGTCATTAGCCTATCTGAGGTACAGCGGTGTGAACAGACCTTCCCACTTTCACTTCGTTCAAAGATAGCCATTTACTATATTTAGTATGATTAAGGAAAAGTTTCTTTCTTTTTATATCAAGTGCTGAAAAGTAATGTTTAGTCTTGTAAACCTTTCCATAATTGGTTATGATTTACCTTCAGCTGCACAGATGGTCGTTTTTTACGGTTCTTATATCCTTTTGCAATTTTCAGTGGCTTCTATTATGAAGTACTCAAGATGCTTTTTTTCTTGGCCATCTTGAAATTGCACATCTTGTGCATTCCAGAGCATTGCTTAAGTTTCAAATGACTGAAGACAGAGTCACAGTTGCTCCAAATTTTGAAACTTTTTTTTTGCCAAAAACGTTTAATGCAGATGTTCCCAATGCGCCTTAAAACCTTTTAAGACTTCTTTCAGTTGAGTCTAAAGGTAAACATGTGGATTATAGTACATTTCATTGCACAATATCTCATAAGGATGAAGTATATATATATGATATAGTGATCCTGGATGATTACTCAACAACTGCAAATGATGAGGTGGTTTGGAGGTGATTTAAATGAGGAGGCTTAAACAAACTCTATGAGTGAGGACCCCATGCATGAAAGGGTTAAGAAGCTAAGGTCCTGGGTCTAAGCTCCATATGCAGATTCCAGATGCCTGTGCATAGCTGTGTTCATCAGGGAGCCAGTAGGTTTTAAGATTCATGACAGGGATTGAGATGTTTGTGACGTGAGAAGATCCAGGCAAGGGATCAAAGCACTTTAATCATGCTTTTTTTGAACTGGCAGACAAGGATTGGACTCTGTCTTTTACTGGCATGCAAAGTGGGAATGATGGACCTGAAAAGATCTGACAGAATTGTGAGAACACTAGAACAGTATTGGACCACTTATGTGCAATTCCCTCCAAACGGTTTTGATTTAGAGATGTGTGCGTTAGTTAGGCATGAACATGATGTGGGTATTCTGTGAAGCAAGCCATTAGAAAGTACAAGCCTCTGCAGAAATGATGTAATGAGAAATGTGCCTAATCTGAATTTGCCTCAGTCCTCAGTAGAATACCATTAATTGCTGTGGCAAATGATTATAGATGGTGTACGACATGACCTTACACACAAACCTGAAGTAGGACTTGTATACAGAAGAGAAAAGGGAGAAACGATGTCAGAAAGCTAAGCCATGAAATTAAATTCCCTATTATCAATTAACATAATGTGTGAAATCAATGAACAGGACAAATGAGTCATGGGTGTTTTTTTTCCCGCATGTTTATCCTGCCCACTATGATAGAGAAAAGCACAAAACTGATAATTATTTACCCAGTCTTTCATTTTGATGGTTTTCTTTTTAACTTTGGGAGGACACATGCTGTTGGCACCCTAACCTGTTTAAAAAGTTTTACTGTTGTTAGACTTTTGGCTGCTTCCATCGAGGGATCGCCACAGTGGATTAGCGCTCGGCACTGCACTTGGTACAGGTTTTATACTGGATGCTCTTCCTGACACGACCCTCCTGTTTTATCCAAGCCTGGGACCAGCACTGGATCCAGAGGCTGGGGTTTGGGCATTGGATGGGAATTGAACACGGGCTTTCCACTTGGTTGGTGAGAAACCTACCACTGAGCCATCAATGCTCCTTAAAATTTGATTCTAAATCGCATATTATTGTTCAGGATTTAGGCTACTGCAGTTCAAACATACTTGGAAATCAGTGATAGAAAATGAAAATAAGTTGCTGGGAAAATGCTACCATGGTGTCAGTGTAAAAAAATAACAAGTGCCTATATTGTCTTAAACAAAATTGGCAAATTGTGGTTTCTTTTCTAAGCCGTAAAATGTAAACCCTATTTGGTCAGTGACCATGGAGCCCTTTTACTGACCCAGGAAAACCACTGGAGTGAACATTTCTGAGTCTTAGTATGATGTTATTTCATGCTATTTCAGCAGACTGAGTCAGCAGAAGAGAAATACCACATATGTCTTCCGATGTCATTTATCCCCTGCAGTGGAAGTGTCGTAAGACTAAATGCAACTTTTCATTTCCGCAGTGATGTTTATATACTGTATATCATGACTATACCACTGAGGCGAAAGTAATCCACCTTGAGATCTGAACTGTTTTCTAAAAAAAATTCCTTGTTACATAAAGAGAGTATAAATCCAAAAAGGTGCTGACCTGTTTCCTCAGGGTGTTTGTTTTAACTGGGGCTCATATAGGACAAGGAGGGGGCAGGGAGTGGGGGAAGCTGGAGAGTGTGGGGGTCGATTGGTCACGCTCCTGCTGTGTTGTTGCTGGAGCAAAGAAATGGTGGGGCTAGTGGATACTCTGCATCCTAGCACAGGCCTTATTTTGGAGCCAGGGAAAACACAGACAGAGAAAATATGCAGTACTCTTTCCTGAGCAAGGAGAGAAACTATCCTGACGATGTTTCCACTTGAGTGCGGCTAGGTCTGGGAACTGCGCTCAGCACGTTATTTGTCATAGTAATGTAGTTAAACGCAAATGTGAGAGTATGGTGCCGTGAGAGTTAAGATTTATATCAGTTCTTTGCATTCATTTGTAACAGACTTAATCACAACACTTATAGACCTCTGTAACATTACGACTAGTTAGTTAGTACTTCAAAGTAACTCGAAGCCTTTTTTACTGCGACAGGGTCCAAAGTGCCCAAAGATGCCATTTTTAAATTGATTGTTTAACTAACAACCTCACCAGCAACCTCATTTCCCCTCTCCTTTGATCCATCCACTCAGCATTCGGCATCACCAGTATACTAATCACCGGCCTGATCATCGGTCATCATCTGCACCTGTTTCTCACTCGTTCGTGCCTTAAGTAAGATTTTTTTTTTATGTCTGAATGATTCATTGGTCACTCTGTGTCTTAAACAAAAACATCCCAGTGAAACTGGTCAGGTACAGGGATGGGACTGAGCCAAAAAAATCCTGGAGAACTATTCCTCAAGAATACATTAAAAATATAAGAAAGTCTGGCTCCCTGGAAGCAAAATATGAGGCAATGAGATTTTGCACAGTACTGTATTAATAAGAGAGGTCCTGTTTGTGGCTTCACATATGTTTCGTGATCAAAGGTGTGCACAATGGGTGACAATGAAAAACAAATTGACATTATTTCTTTTTTGGTTCTTTCAAATCTTCCGTATTTAAATATTATTGTAATTTATTATCTTTATCCTATAATAGAACATCGCTATTCTGTATTGACTCCACCCACATCCACAGGGCAAAAGCTCTGAATGGTTCTGAAAAGTTCTGTCTGGTCTGGTATAGTCACCAGACCACAACCCAAATCTTTTTTTTTTGGTTAGAGATTTGAGATGGATGTGTTTGTTCATATCATCTAGCCTACAATGATTCAATCACTAATTGAGGGAATATATTTTGGGATGATTTTGTTGAATTTCCAGAGATTTGTAGAATCTATGTGAAAACTATCCAAAGTGTTGTCGCCCAACACCTTAAGGAAATTGGTACGGACATCGTCCTGTGTAGATCGGGAGCTATGCACCTGGTGCTATTCTGACCATGTGCGTTACCACCATGTGAGTCGTTCAAGGTGTTTTGAGTGGCACTCGCGCTTCAAGAGAGAAAGAACATCACTGAAAGACGACGAAAGAGCAAGAAGACTTTCAACGAGCTCAATCCCCGAAAATGTCTAAACCACTTCTGCATGATGATCGTCGGAGAACAATCGGCAACATGGCTGCCATTGTCGGTGTGTCATACGCAACAGTCCAGGTAATGGATGACCCGTCCTTCATGTCGAGGATCATTACCGGTGATGAAACTTGGGTGTATGGGTCTGACTCATCATCTCCACGGCCGAAAAAGGTGAAGCAGGTCCGCACCTCGACCAAGTGCATGCTCATCGTCTTTTTCGACTTACAGGGCTAGGACATTGTAAAATATAATATTTTCACAAGTGCATCTAATTCATTACATATATCATTAGGAACATTATATACCGGGCTTCAAATTGTGTCTTTGCTTTACTTTTAGTTTAATATGAAAAGAGAAAAGCAAAGCCGCAGAAACTGTAACTGCACTGAGACGGAACATTGTGTTGTGGAAGCTGTAACTAAAATACCTGCTGGCTTGTGCAGTTTTCCCATTTGTGTTGCTTGGTTGGAGCAAACATATTAAAATGAATACCCTGTTCTAGTCTGAATTTCCATCTATTCCTTGCAGTCAAGATTTTTAGCTTTTTATTGCATGTTGTGATTTAAGAACAATCAAAAACGTTTCCTGAAATCCACACTTGGAATTTATTCCATGTATATGACTTGCAAATTTGGTTCATTTAATGGTTCAGGATGTTTCTGGAAGAACACGAGCGTTTTTAAACACCCTAAATTATACACAGAACTTATAATCATGTCACTTTTGGTTTCAAGCAGCCAAGAAATACAGAATCAGCAGCAGAATCAATGATACACTGTGGATTCAGCACTGTCACATTTAATCATCAGCTGGAATTATTCTGTTCTGGTTCATCCCAAAGGTGCTCAATGGGGATGAGGTCAGGGCTCTGTGCAGGCCAGTCAAGTTCTTCCACACCGAACTCATCAAATCGTTTCTTTATAGTCCTCGCTTTGTGCACGGGGGCACAGTCATGTTGTAGAGAAAGTGTCTTCCCTAACTGTTGCCACAAAGTTGGAAGTATAGCATTGTCCAAGATGTCTTAGTATTCTGAAGCATTAAGCTTGCCCTTTACTGTAGATAAGGAGCCTGATTGAAACACCTGAATTCAATATTTCAGAATACTTTTGCCCATATAGTGTATGCATAGAGAGCATCCCCATGTCTTTTAAGCCACAGAGTCTTCTGTTTAATCTGTCTGGGTGTCTCGTCTGTATGGTTTTACTTTGTCTTATTCTTTTGGGTCAGGAGAATGGAACAACCACTTTTCAACAGTAGACAGGATGCTTTTTAATGCTTTGATTGTGAGTCCGGCCAAAGCATGAATGACAGATATTCAGTAGGAAGTTCTTGGCATGAGTTTTGGGGTTATGGAAAGGGGATTAGTTTAGGAAAACAGGAACATTTGAAAATGACAAATACAGTCACACAAGAATGGATTTAGAATCTCACAGAATAGTTATTCATATAAAATGAACTGAAGATACATTTTGAAGAAGAGCTAAGCAAAAACCACAATCACATACAGGTCAATATTTTTCTAAGTATAGCTTCAATGTATGCTTTCTGTCCAAATATTTGAATCCACGACCACTGGATGCTTTAAAGGTCAGAAAGTGGGTGGTCACAGGACTCGTGGTCCCTGGAAATAAGCCAGCAGTGATTCCCTAACACCCCGCTCTTAACAAATGGATGTAAATTGACATTTTTAAATCAGACCATCTGTTGTTCCCTCCACCAGATGTAAAAAACACTCTCAGATCCAAAGCTGAGTTCAGATATCTATCTTCCAAGAAACAGCATCACAGCAGCAGACCTCCAGGGATGCTGTTGCTCGTAAACAGCACCGCAGTAACAAGTTTTCACATGGCACTGCGCTGATCTATGATGGATCGGCATAGTGCCTCTCTTTCTAAACAGGCACCCAGTCAAAAATAACACACATGTTAGTGTACCGCTTTTATTTCCTTACAGGCCCAAAGTACTACACCCTGTCTGATATATTAATGAAAGTCTTTCGGCTCAGCCAAAACCAACCCCGTGCTTCCTGACCTGCAAAAAAGAGTGCTAGCATGAATGAGATGTGTATTTTCATTTGCTCTGTTAAGAATCGAAAGCATTGCTTATGAGAGATCTCATTTTCAGATCTGGCCAAGACAGAGGCACTTTGCCTTTATCTTTTACATTTTGGTTACTTTGGCAGTGAGGAAGACCTGCCATTAGCTCGTGATTTTTTAATCGAAGACGAAAAAATTTCAATCATAGTGATTAAAGTCGCACTACATAAACTAGCTTTACCTAGGATTTTCTGATGAGCTATTATTAGTTCGAAGGCAGTCCGACATCAAGTCATACTGAAAACGAGTTATTTAAAATGATATGGGGATCACACATATGAGATTTGAAAATCTGTACCCTCCTCCATGGCCAATAGAGTCTCAATGTACGTAACATGCAATAAAACATGCAGTTTCTTTTCTTTCAGTTGGCTTTGCTGGATAAAAGCTGTTTTTTGGCAGCAGATTTAATTAAATCATGCTAATAAATCATGCTGTTTTGAATTTTTACAGCACAAGATTTGGCTTTTTCTGAACGTGATTTCTGGTCGGAAAGAAAATATTACTCGGATTTGGTCAATTTACGTCATCGTTCTTTTAATGCCAGCCTTACTTTTGGGGAAGCATTATGTCAGTGATCTCATGCTCCTTAACAAAGGAAGCTGTTGCGTTGGCGTCACTAAAAACATGTAAGAAGTAAAAATGAAGTCTAATTACCCTAAAAAACTAAGCAGCACAGATCTGTGCCGGCAACACAGCATACTGTAAGTCAGTGATGATTAAAATGAATGATTATTTTATTTAAAAAAAACATAATTATATGGAAGCCTTGCCGGAGTGTGTTAATGAGGCGGCTTTAGACATCGAATATTTTTCGGACATGTCAGGTAGAACAAAAGGTGTGTTTACTTTTATAATGTGTAAATTCGGGAATATGGGAATGATGTCGCTAAAATGTGGAACTCTGAAAATGAGTATATTATTAGGGCTCAATCACTATAGGGTGTGCAGGAACCTCTTGTTTTCCTAAGGATCATTTTTTTTCCCACCCTTTTGGACTTTTTCGGGGGTCTTAACATGCTCAAACACTTTGGCAGACAGGTTGGAATCTGCTGCCATTAGGATACCTGAGAGTCGCGAGGCACACAAGATTTAGCTGGATAGCTCATACACACTTTCACATAGGCACATGAAACTCGGTACACATTTAGATCTCATTGAGTCGAACAATTTTTTCACTGCATGTCCTAGGCTCAACTCAATAGGAGGCCAGTTATTTCGGGTTGTTCGCAAAAACGCACCTGATGGATTTTGATATACTCCTCCTAGGGAATTTATACGATCGCCACCGAACCGGGCCGAAGTGATCTAAAGACATTGAGGACGCAAAATTGTAGAGGGATTTTTGATATCTAAAACCGGTCAGCCGTGATAATGTCTTAAACTTACACTGAAAAATGATTCATGACTTTCTGTGTGGCCTTATATTGAGTGACATTATATTTAATGACACTTTAAGTGACATCACGTTCAGGACATCACATTGAGTAACATCATAGTGTGATGCTTTTCTTTCAGCATCTGCGGCCTATTGAATACACATACACATCACAAATGTTAACACTCACACACAAACACATCTCACACACACACACACACACACACACACACACTCATACATCGCACACATTACAAATGTTAACACTCACACACGCACACACACAAACCTCAGTCATGACGCACACACACGCATAAACACACTTATATCACAATGTTACCACTCTCACACTCACACAGACGCACACACACACACACACGTATACACAAACATACTCATACTCATATATATCACACATCACAAATTTTAACACTCACACACTCACATCTTTGTCTCACACGCCCGCATGCAGAAACACACACACACCCACACACACTAACAAGTCACATGTCTCACACACACACATCACACACATACTAACACATACATCACTAATGTTAACACACAGACTTACACAAACATGCACAAACACATTTAGTCGTCACACACAGACTGACACATCCACACATATATACACACACACCTCTCTCCCTCACTCTCACAAACACTAACTCTCACGCACACACACACACACACACACACACACACAAACAAATATTTAGGGCCCAAACTGACATAAGCCCTGTATAGTGTGTGATGTGTGCAAGTTGTGCGGTGCAACCAGGTGGTTAACACACTCAAATAACACACAGGTTGTGCGGTGCCCCCGGGGTGGCGATGGCACAGGATGATTTGGCTCGTCAACGTTGCTTGCAACTATATTTATTATTTTGGTCATAGAAACAACCGGAAACAATCATAAAAACATGTTTTTTTATACATGTTTGTATAGTTGGTAGAAAATTAAATAAAATTTATTTCATCATATTGCCTAGGTTGTGCTAAAAAGAAAAGGATGTCACGCTCTACTGCACAATCCTGAGCCTTATTTAAAAAACAAAAAAAACAACAACAAAAAAAACAGGAAAACAAAAAACGGTTAAAATTTGTACTTAAAACTGTGAGTTTTAAGGGGCTACACAACAATGAAAGTAAATCTATGAGATCTGTTATACTGCAGTAAGAACGTGAATTAGCAACAGTACATATTATCTGTTATTATCCCAATCTTAACCATATCAAGCTGTGTGAATGAGCTCTTCATCGATCATCTTCAATGAGAATTAACCTTGATGTAAATACACCACAGTGTTCAAAAAAATGTCTTTTTCGCCCCTTTCACTGCCAACCTGTGTGCGATGCCAGAACAGAACATGACTAGTGGGTGAATATCTAAGCTTCGTGCGTTGCCCAGAGTTGTATTGAGTTACAGCAAGACATTACATAACTGTCAAAAGTATAGAGATGTCCAGGAGTAACACTTTCTCTTAGCATTCAGGCCAAGTCTTCTCTCACCAGTCCCTGAGCTGCATGTTTTTCTCCCATTATTTTAAGCGATTAGCAACGGACAATTAAATGCAGGAAGTGTTTTTTTTTTTTTTTTTTTTTTTTTTGCTGTTGTTCTTGATTATACCCTCTATCATTTAGGTCATTACTATAATTTCTACAAGAGGCCCTTTTAAGTAAACGGTCTCCTAATGGTCCTGATATCGATATACCTTATGGCGTATATGTGATATATATATATATATATATCATACATTCATATGTGCCCAAACCTGTTATATGCCATGTACTCATAGATATATGTATTTACAGTATAAATGCATGGTTGTAGCTAATATTTAGCTGCCTAACTGCACTCTAGGTGGTTATTATGGTCTGTTTCCCCTTAGGCATGTTCTGTGACTTTGCCCTGTTGTAACATATGGTCTTGCTTTACTGGATATGACCTCATGCTAATATACTAGTAAATAAGAAAAGAGAGTGAGATGGGGCACTGTGCTGTGTGTGGGGTAGTGTGCTGTGTTAACAATTCTAAACGAACATAACAAACATCACGCAGGATGTCATGCTGTCTGTCAATGTGTGAATGAATAGTTTAGAGCGTGCCACTTGTAAAAGCAAGCAACCTCAAAAGCAAACATAAAAACAATGATAATGGGGGAAAAAATTCTGTTTTGGAGTCAGTGTGGTGATACACACATAAGAATCACGATATGTAACTTTTTTCCCCCCCCATCTCTAGTAAACATACATTATTTACAGTAAAACACTGTAATATCGTACAATATATCAATATAATCCAGTACACTCTGCTGATATGAATGATATTTAAAAGAATGCCATCTGATGCAGGAAACATATAAAGCAAGAGATAAAGTAATTTGCTTAAGGACCCAATCATGACCATATTTGACCCGTTATTTGAACCCAAACCTATAACGTACAACCTTAACGACTGACCCACCGAACAATCAGATTAAACTGATTTAACCACATGTACCACCAAATGAAATCACACAGAAAGATGAAAGCACTGAAGATCTGAGCTAGTTGTTGTTGACATAGTGTTTCAAACTTTGTGTTACACGGTGTGAGAAGGTGTGTGTTCACATCTCAGCAGCGTATACAGTATATCTGCCACCACTCTACCCTGAATCGAGAGTCTTGATTTTCAGCTCAGTTGTATCCTGCTTTATTTGTCTCATCTGATTTTTAAAAGCATACAACAAATACACAAATGATTACGTGTTATTTTATACAATACAATGCTACATATTACTTTGAATATGTTATAGCGGTGGCAGCACACTGGCATAGTAGTCAGCACTGTGGCCCCGGAGCTTCAGGGTTCGATTCCTGTCTTGGGTCTGTGTGCAGGGAGTTTGCTTGTTCTTCGATTGCTAGGTTTCTTTTTCTTGGGTTACTCTGGTTTTCTCCCACAGTACAAAGAATTAGTATCTTACGTTATTCTTGGGTTCCACATGTGCCACTGGAGTGGCTTTGGCCGTTCAGGGCGTGTCTCTGCAGGGCCTCTGGAGGTGTGCTGTGGTGTCTGCCAGATCCTTTGGGTGCTGTGGGGTCGGGCCTCCATTGTTTGGACTTGTTTGTCCTGTCACTAGTTCACATGGCGTTAGTGTTGGTTCAGTTCACATGGTGTTAGTATTGATATTATGGCTGATCAGTGTATAGTATTATTTATGTACGATAAAAACAAAGCAAATATAAGATTATTAAGCCAAGACACATTTTACTAAGATTTCACCTGTAAAATTTAATCACACCGAGGTTGAGGGTTTTGATTGCCATTTTGCGTCTTTGTGCATGTTCCTTTGGGTGCTCCGGTTTCCTCCTACAGTCCGAAGATATGGTGTGTGAGTGTGTGTGCTTATGCCATGCAATGGTATGGCATCCCCTCCAGGGGCTATCCTGCTTTGTGCCTGCTTTAAGTCTCCAGGCCCTCAAGACCCTGTACAGGTTAAGCGTTATGGAGAATGAGTGAGTGAGTAAGTTTAAGAATTTCTGTCAAGAAATAAACGCATAAAACTACCAAAAATTGTCTTCCAACAGAGAAGAAACTTATGCTTTAAAAATGGTAACATTTGTCTTGAAATAGGCTTAATAATCTTATATGTGGTTTGTAATGTTATATGAAGAAATTGTTAATTATTTGACTAAATTGAATATATTTGATATTTTCACTTCCTAAGATAATATAATAATATTAGGTATTAATATTAGCTATTAATAAGATAATACCTAAGATTTTCGATTTGCACACCGTTTATTTGTTAAAGGAAAAAAAGCCATTGGAGCTGTTTTGAGAAAATTATTGGCATTGTGAATTTTTGGCCAGGAAAATAAATAAATAAATAAATAAATAAAGAGTGGTTGCTGCGCTACTTGGAGCTTAAGGAAAAACAAGGACCTTTAAGGAACAAGGATCTTTTGAAAGAAAGCTGACCTCAAAAATATACACAAATGAACTGACAAATGGCTACTCAAACACAAAATCAGTGATTCGCAGTGATCATGTCAGTCTCTGGATTTGACTCCTAATTAAAATTTGTGCAGACCTGAGATGATGAAGTGTACATTTTTCTCTATGTGGTGCAATAGTTCAAAACAAGTATTCTCCATCCTTGTTAGAAATGACTGGAGAAGTCTAGTCTAGGAAGGCTTCACAAAGGAAAGAAAAGCAGTGATGAAAGTAAAATTCAACCCAAAAATACAGTTCTTTTCATTCAAAATTTAGCAATACCTCTGAAGTTCACTGTATAAACACAATTTAAACGATTGATGGCATCTGATGTAGATGTACAGTATAGTTATTGAAATATTTAGCAGGGCTTTTTGTGGTGCCTTTTCTAATTTGAAAGAATAGTGCTTGGTTTTGAAGCAAGTTTGACTTCCTGTCTGAGATCCTAATCTTTCTGGTTCTGAATTATTTTTTGTTTGAACGTCGGATTTTCCCCACATGCTTCGGATTAAAATAAGTGACTTGTTTAACGGTGTGTCTTATGATAACAGAAGGCAAATGGCTCCCTTGAGGCTGGACATAATCACCTGCCGCTAAACTAAAGACTTGAACAACGTCTTCTCTGTCATTTCAAACAAACAACAGCAGCGGTGAAATCGAATGTGTCAAGGCAAAGCCTCATGTGACGTCAGCACTAGCTCTTTCTGGTAATAAAAAAAAAAAAAGAGAGAGAGAGACTGGATTGGTTAGATTCCTGCCGAATAACTTGCTGTTGCATGAGACCATGATCGCATATGGAAACGATTGGAGTCGAAAAAGAATTCACACATGGCCTAATAACCTTGCCAGTATATAAGCAAGAGCTTATTGCGCTCACGAGAGGACAGACTCTTGCTCGTCTTCTCTCTGTCTTTGTTTCATTAGGTGATGTCATAATGGCTTTTGAGGGAGCATAGTGGCTCAGAAGTAAACACTGCCACCATGGGGACTAGGGTTACCTCTGGTCTGTGTGCATGGAGTTTGCATGAGCGCACTATACATTCTGAGTATTGTAGGCTGATTGGCGTTTCCAGTTCGCCTGTAGTGTATGATTGAATGTGTGCACCTGTGCCCTGTGAGAGGCTCCAGGCACCCTGCGCCCCTACACAGGATAGGATGTAGGAAAAATGAATGAAGTTTGTGAGGACTTTTATTTTTCCCCCTGTACCCAGCTTTGCATTGGTCTTTTCCTCTGGAAACATCTTGCTAATGATGACATTCAGTTAAACAATCGTGTTTATTTCGGTTGCTAGAACAATTGCACCACTTCTTGTGTTTTTTGTTTTTGTCAAATCACATCTCGTCTTTTAATGTAGACTCACAGAAACAAACAAAAAAACCCAAACATTTTTGTTATCTTATTTTGTGTTACTATTATGATAGTGACAAAAAAAAATAATTTCTAGTCAGTAAAATGCATCCATTACTTTGACAGGAAGTCCGTCCCATAATGGTACCATTTAGAGAAGCGCTCCCTGCATCCCAACTATAATTTGAGTTGACGTTTTAGATGTTTATCCTGCAGTCCTTGGCATGTTGGTGTATCAAATGTTCTCATGCATACTTTGATTCATGCTATGTTTAACTAGCTCCAGATGCTCTCAGAGGCCTGGCCTATTTAAAGAGTCATAAACCTGTTTAGAGTTTTAAAAAAAGCAGGATTTTAAAAACAGATCCCAGGCAGTACAGTGCACAGGATTACTGACATAATGGTGTGGTGATTTGTCTCTGTGGTTTTTTTTTTCATTTTTTTTATTTTGTGACTGTTTACTTGTTAACATTCTTCATCATGATTGTTGACGTATGTGTAGGAGAGAAATTATTGGCCCCAGAAGTGCACAGCAGTAAAACGGGCTGTGGAGTTGTAATGATGTGGTACACCATCACTTTGGGAGTTGTGTAATGTATATACATACATATATCAATTGATTTTCTACCTGTATACGGATTGTACCTTGCAAAAGTCTAAAACCACATCACAGTTCTTCATTTTAAATTATGTAGATTACATTAAAGAAAAGGGAACAAATGTTTTTACTGTGACAATCTTCAAAGTGCCTAAGGATATAATTTTAAAATAGTTTTTTGTGCAACAACCTCAGCAGCAACCTCATTTCCCCTCTCGTTTGTTCCAACCACTCAGTATTCAGCGTCACCAGTATAATAATTACTGGCCTGATCATCTGTCATCATCTGCACCTGTTTCTCACTGGTTCATGCCGTTTTTGGAGAGCCAGAAACTTGCCAAATTTGAATGAGAGCCAAAACAAAGTCCTTAAGAGAACTATTCCTCAAGACCACATTAAAAATACATAAAAGTCTGGAATTTGGAAGCAAAATATGAAGAAACGAGTGGAAGCGCGAGACCATCGCACAGTACTGTATATATCAGTTCTCTTTAATTTATTGTTATTTTAAATAGTGCTAATTTAAGCTGATCACAATAAACAAAGAAGAAAGAACACAAATTAATCACAGGTTCAGCTATCACAGGTAGTCAAAATGCACATTTAATCAACCAGACCTCATGCAAATGCTCATTAAAACTGGCAAGGTGGATCACTGCTGGGTTTAATAAAATTTTAAGAAGATTAACCGAACAGCAGGAATGTTTCGTTCTTTATAAGACAGGCAGTGGGGTCTCCTGTTTCTAGGAAACATTTTATAAGCCTGCCGTTCTTCATTAATTCTAAAACAAGGAATTAGCCTCCACAGCATTTTCATACCTGTGGTACCAACATGGTGCTTATGATTTTTATGCAGTTAAACGTTTTACTGGAACCTGATGCTGATTGTGATAAACAATCCCACCATTACCTTAACGTCATGAAAATGAAAAAAAGGTACTGTGAAAAATCATCACCTACAGTACCTAGCTAGCTGGATATATACTGTAGATATATCACATTATTCATCTTAGAGAGAAATTCATACATATAACAGCAGAACAGAGAGTTAAAATGTGAACTAGGTATAATTTAACATCAATAATATTAATAATAATAATAAATTGTATAAAGAATACAGTCATAGAGTGTGAAATGATAGTGCAGTTGGGTTTAAACAATTTGTAGAAGCAAATTGTTTGTCAACTGTGTAAACGTTGTAAACAGTGATAAACTTAATATACACTATTGAGTATGGAAAAAAGAAAAATGGATGGAAGTGAAGTGGGAGTGTTTTTGGATATGAATAGTGAACAGTGGCAAAACTCAAATGTCATCCAAGAGCTGATCCAAATACAGTCTCAGTGCACAATAGAATTGCAGCACAGTGATGAGCTGTTTTTCATTGTGATAGCTGTTGGAACAAACAACCTACTGTGCTTTTTTTGTTGTTGTTTTTTTTGAATGAAAATAAGAACCCATATAAGGCTGGTTTCTGAAGCCTACAGAAGATATACTCTAGAATATAAGCACATAGTCAGAAACATCTGGCCCAGCTCTGCAGTGGTTGCTTGATAGCGCTGTTTAAATGACAGGTTATTGGCGGGAGTATAGACTTCAGTGATATAAAGATATTCAAGATGCTGCAATATAAAATATCCGGCAGTGCATTTAAATTCATGACGTCTTCAGTGGCCTGGACACCTAGCTGCAAAACTGGATTAAAGCATCAATGATGGACCACTATATTTTACAGTTAGAATGTTTGTCCTTGCATGTCTGTCTCCCACTTTTTCAAATACTGTAACAAGTCATGCCTTATGAAGATTCCCTATGTCTTTGATTGCAGTGTGCAATATGTTGGTCAATTCATGTGTGAAAGTGATTCGTCATACTCCCAGAAACCACTTGATCACAATATCGGGGAAGAAAAACTCCATTATTGTGATAAGCTGGTCATTCAGTACATTCAGGTCATCAGCTGACTTCATTTTTTGCTAGATTAACAGAGAAAACTTGACCAACTATAGCAACTCCAGATCATAACCATGCCTCCAGAGGCTTGTACAGCGGGCACTGTGCATGATGGGTGTATCACTTCATGCGCTTCACACGCCCATTGCACTGGAATAGGGTCAATCTGGACTCATCAGTCCAATCTTTATGCTCCCTAACAAATTGAAAGCTTTTTTTATGATTAGTCTCACTAACAAGTTGCTATATTCTTATGGACACGGAAGTTCAATCTCAATTCTGTTCTCTTACTCTAACTATTAAACAAAGATGTGATTTTTACTGTAAAACCTTTATGAATCAATTTCACCAAACTTTTCACCAAAGTAATTCATGATTTTTTCCTCCGCCATGTTTCTTTCACAAAGTTGGTACTATTTTCCCAGGATTTAACATCGCTTTGGACAGTTTTTAATATAAATCTGATAAATGACACATTTTCTTTGCCTGATCCAGACAGGTAGTTTGAACTCTTTTTCTTTGGTCAAGCATTGGTCTCATTTTGATCTCATCTGCCTATGGCATGATCCCCGTTACGCTTGGCGAAGGTCAGGTAGCTGTATTTTCTGGGTTGATCTCAGGAAGATTCATTGAAATAGTTTGAAATGGTTGAAAATTAATTTAAAAAGTTTCATTTTCAGGTCTCTGCTACTAGTTGCCAACATTAGGAAAAGATTAAAACTGTCATTTTAAAAACAATAATTTTCAGCTTTTTTGTCCCTCTTTATGATAAATTTCTTCACAAACAACTTTTTAAACGGTTTCACATTCTTTGAACTATTTACTATTTTGAGGCCAATTGAAACTGAATCATGTGTCTCTTTTGTGTTGAAATATTTAATTTTCCTCTAATTGAATCATTATGTCATATTTGTTTCATGCATTTTGCCTTGCCGTTTTCTTCTATCATTCCAGCCATTCTGGAGATGATTATATATTTTAGAGGAAATATTATTTTTCTTCTCTTGTTGTCCATAATATCAAATAACATGTACCGTTGTCATTTTAATGTTAGTGTTAAAAGCGAAGCCTGTAATTAGGCCAGTATTAACAGAACAACATGCACGAATGAGCACTGCAAACAGACTCTCTAACAAAATAACAACTAAATAAGAATGGCCGGTTTTGATGATTTGCACGAGTATTTACGCAATATTTCTTCTGGATTCTCTGTGGAGAATTGTCAGTCACAGATTGTGTTCCTGGAGCAACATCTGTGGTTGCAAATAACTCTATTTTTCTTTCCATCAGTGTCTTTGTGTGATTGTGCTTTTGCTCCAGGTACGAAGGGGAAAAGGAGCAATACAGGAATTCTCTGCCTGACATCCTGAGTCCAAATCAAACACAGCTGTTTTACATGCATTGATGTGAACCTCAGCATTCTTTCTACCCCCCCCCCCCCCCGTCCTTTCCTTCACATACCCCTTTGTGCCTTCTATGTCTCCACCATCTCCTCCACACATCTCTTTCACAATGCTTACTTCTTTCACAATGCTTACTTCTTTCATCAGCCTTCCTCAACAACACAAGATGTACAACGGTTGTGACTCCCACCTGAAGTGTACTGCTTTTACTGCTTTAGTCACAGATCTTTTTTTTTTTTTTTGCCCGGTAACAGAATAGCGATTACCCTCATACTCGTTCACTGCCAGTTATGTCACAGAGAGCATCAAGTTAAGTTCTGGCATACCTTAACTGCAAACAGGAAGCTCTAGTATTTATTTACTCTTTGAGAATTTCCTGGCTCAAATGTTAGGGCCAGGTCCGTCGGTCGACGCATCTGGCTTCCTTATAGTCTTTTATTTAATGAGCATGGCGGTTCATACCTAAACTAAGCCGTGTCTTCGGCTCAGAAGGTCGATCGGATTTCTGTGTCTGTTGGCATGAGATTGAGAACCGTGTCAGGCCAAATCAACAAATGAACTACACACGAGCAAATCAGAACGTGCTACAACATTCACTTCAAACCATAACAGTAGGTCCACATTGAACACCTTCTCATATCTGATTGGACAAAGAGGATACATGTAACAAGATTTGTTTTTCAGCCTTTTTTATTATTTAATTAGCTTACTAATGTTATTATTGTGAGAAGTAGTCATTTGTCCTGAATAATCCAGGTGGTTTAACTCATATAATTGCATTTTGACAGCATATCTAAAATAACATCATACAGTATGATCAGCGTTGCTAAGAGATTATATTAATCCCATAATTTCTCCTTACTGTTAACATTGCCCAATCTTTGTTTCCTCTGCCTCTTAGACTGAGACACACTGTATCCAGTAAGTTTCCCGGTCTGAGTTAATGTTCGTATGTTTTTGATTTTGCTGTTGTGTTTGCATGTTTGTTGTATTGTTTTGGGGATTGGTGTTGTGTTTTTAATTTGTTGTTATGTTAGAGTTTGGTTGTTGTTGTTTTGTTTTTTTTCATCCTGCCATTGCATATTTGCTTTTGTCAGTGAATTTTCTGACTTGCTGATGCGTTTTTGCTCCAAGTGTTCAAGTCAAACAGAGACTTGTGAATGAAGGTGCAACACCAAAAAAAGACTTCAAGCACAGTACGCAGGAAAATGTTTAAATGGTGCAAACGTTTAATGGTGCAAACGTCATATATCCAAGAATGGTGATCCGGCTGAGGTGGCTCAGAGCACACTACAGCCATTCGCGTAAACACTCAGAGAGTGGAAATGCCTGATCCCTGAAAAACAACTTGTCGCCAACTTGCGAAAGAGATGCATCTGTCCATTGGAACTTTACACACAATCATTCACCGAAACCACTTGCACATCACAGGAACTTGACTGGGAGTTATTGCCTCATCCCCTGTACAGTCCTGACCTCAGTCCAAGCCATTTCCACATGTTTGGGCCATGTAAGAAGTTTCTGGGTGGCCAGTGTTTTAAGCTGGCAGTTTGATTACGGCTCAGGCGTACTGAGAAAACTTTCTACCTTGATGGTATCTATGCACTGGGAAAAGTGCATAAGTGTAGCAGGGAATTATATATATATATGTATATATATATATACAGTGGTGTGAAAAACTATTTGCCCCCTTCCTGATTTCTTATTCTTTTGCATGTTTGTCACAC
>JAOVVA010000044.1:21357596-21377311 GCA_028565275.1 Leiocassis micropogon | reverse complement strand
CACAATTAAAAGTCCTGGTTTGACTTGAACGTCCCTTGTATTTTGCACATTGTATCAATCTATGAATGTGAGTCAGGTTAATAATTAAAAAAACAAAGAAAAGTTTTGTTGTGCACAATTTGAGCGAAAAAGTGATAAGTTCCTCCAGCACATCAGTAGAACTTCGGGAAACTGTGTGCTGCTCACAACACTGATTTATGCTCAAGATCAAAGGATGCTGCAAGAATGGAGGGCATCTTTGGGAAAATACTTTTCATTCAATGGACCAAACAGGGCTGTAAACACATACAAGGCCCAGTGTACCCTCCAGTGCACTATTTTCCATAAGAATCCCTCTCTGAGTTTCCGTTTCAGTTTAGCGGCAGTGCTTGTTTATGTGCTGATGTTAAACTCGAGCTCTTAGATGATAAGATCTCTAGAGGCTATTCTTCATCCCCCACACACAGACCACCTTACAGAATTCTCAATGTGAGCAGGGCCACTGGGGGCCACGGTTCCCACATCCGGGGCCCTTTGAGGCAATGTTTACACAGATGTGTGGCTCCAGAGAAATGACCTGCCCTCTTCATCCCCTTTATCTCCCTCCTGGGGCTCTTATTAGAGGACAACCTTAGATACCAGGGCTGCCACTGTGACCATCTGCTGATGAAGGCTCACATTCTGATCGAATTGGGAGAGGGGGCAAAATGTCAGGCCAGCTGTGGAATGTCTAAATGTATTGTGGTTGTGAATGTTTATTTGCTGAAGCCTGACCACATCAGCTTTTGCTCCACACGACTCCTCCCCTGCCTGTACCAACAGATCTCTGCTAACTGTTGTGCTTCTCCTGAAGCAGGATCTTAAAAAGAGGTTTTGACATCGCCCCATGATTTACATGTTCAATAAGGTACGCAGGAGACTCCAGTTAGTTTAAATGTATTTTAATCCGTACCATTACTTAGTTTAAATGTAATGTAAATCCTTAACCGCAACGTTTAGGGATCAATTCTGATCGGTCAGAAGGTGGTGATTCATTTTCTCTAGCAAGCATTGCTATGACTTTTACAGTGGCTTGTACCGTATGGCAGAGTCACCACATGAACAGATTTGGAATACATATGAAATCTTTGACATGTTTATGCTTTCTGTAAGGAGATGTTTATTGGAATTTTGCGAGACATGAAAGTCTTCAGGATCGTGCTCTTTGTGGTTTCTTGCTAACATGGCAAGCTGCATTTCTTTTCTCATTAAAGTGAAAGAAAAAAATGACAGGATAATGAAAAAAGACTGTTAATATGTAATATAATTAACTTAGACCAGAATATTAACTGTATTTTTAAAAGGATAAAATGTAAAACATCTAATTTTTTATTAATGAACAGTAAATTATTATGAGAAGTCGCTCAGGTATAAAATGAGAACTAAACTTCAGTTACGTGGAGTGCATTTGTTACTGCACTTAATTACATGGTTCATGTATCTGTATTTAGGCAGCACGGTGGTGTTGTGGTTAGCACTGTCGCCTTGCACCTCCAGGGGCTGGGTTTGATTCCCGGCTCACATTCGGCCAGTAACTGCGTGACTTGCATTTGCTTTGAGAGATGCCTAATAATGCAATTGAGAGAGAGAGAGAGATTTTACTATGAGACATGCTACTCTGAGCTAATACATTATTCTAGTTATATTATATATACATATAATACAGAATTTTTACTCAAGTACACAAGTAAAAGGAGGACTTCTACTTGAGTGATATTTGAACAGGGAATGTCTACTTTAAAGTACAGGATTTGTGGTCTTTGCTAACCTCTGATAAAAACCTAGTCCTTATATTTTCAATTTTAGACACACACACAAAAAAGTACGCACGTTACATCCATTCTTTTGATCATCAAAGTTAGTTAGAAGTTGTGAGTTGGATTGGGAAAGTTTTCACTTTGGTGTTTTTTCATTCAAATTATTCCCAAATGAAGAAACTTCAGATCGTGTTTTAGCTGACTTCCATCGTAATCTTGGTTTTTGGCATTTAAGTCAAGCAGCACAGAAATGAATCAGACTCTGCAAAAGAAATAAACGCAACGCAGGTTTCAGTTGCTGTCACATGTGCGGTTTTCTCCGTCTTGTTTTACAGCATTTTCAAACTGAGATGTCTTGCTTTCTTATTTATTTACAGGTATCCAGGAAGGAAATGAATGCACTAAATGTAAAAATGACTGGGCACTACGGGCAGCCATTGCTCTCCTGTACGTTCTGTGTGCACTGCTCACAATAGCTGTGGCTGTATTAGGATACAAAGGTATGAACATTCATTTTCTTTTAATGTTATTGTACAGTACATGTGACAATGTAGAATATACAGTACACTGCTTGGGAAAAGTCACTGTTTTAGAAGGTTCAACTTATTGGCTTGCATTAAGCAAAGCTGTTGGGTTAAGAATGCATTAACAAACTGGAAATAATAGAATAATGGAGTAAACTAAGCTACCGTTTGGCCGTAAGAAAGGCCAAGATTAGTGAGATTAATCTGATTAAAAGCCCTAAACATTATTTGCTAGGGAGCATAAACGTTTTGCACATTGGAGCAGTGGAATAAGGTCCAAAGATTAAGATCTATTCCAGGTGGATGGGCACATCAGGTTAAGAAGGGAAGCGGATGAAGCGATGCAACGTAATCATATTGCATATGTGAAACACATGTTCACATTACCTGCCGGAAGTTACTCAGTTCCAGTCTTTTACCCTAATGTGACGCAGATATGATTTTTCTAGCCCTGACTGGATGCACAAATCGGACGTTTTTAAGATGGGTCACTTTCGCGTGTAGTCTATATTGTGTAGACTGTCAGATACACTGTCCAATATATTGGATGTCCGAATCACAGTCATGTGACATGAATGAGAACGGCCGATCAAAATCACGTGATTTTTTTTTTGTTTTTTTTTTTGCCTCAGCTCATGCATGGCTGACATCAGTCTGCACTGGCAGGGATTTCATAGCAGTGCTAAAACAGCTAAAGCGCGGCATCTGGCTTTCCTCCTTTTTCTGGATCGCAACAAATACAGCTGACTAACTGCTTGCCTTTCTCCAGAGCAAAATCCCTAGCATATTTTTGCTAAAATCTCATCCGTTGTTAGAAATGAATGAGTGGTCGCTTAGACCCGTGAAGTGTTTCAACCCAGATGGCGCGAGCAAAGAGGTATCGATGTGCGCATGCGTCTCATCTCAGAGGACAGACACATTAGAGTCAGATAAAAGTCAGTTGTTGTTGTCATGAATGTGAACTGTCATGACAAGCAAATCTGATCTGACCAAAAAATCAGAAGAGAGTTACATTACTTGTAACGTGAACACAGCCTTATATTTAAATGTGTTCAACAACTTGAACATCTCGTGGGGCAGACCATACGATTTTTACTTTAGCAGAAGTACAGGAACAGATGATATTAAATGTAATGCCACTTAATATTCCTTTTTTTTTTTTTTACTTTTACTTATTAATATACTTCATATCCTCGCTTGTGATAACTGCATCAGTCACGTCCAAACTGTTGCATTCTTGTTTTATGAAGCTTCTCCGGGCATGTACCGCAGCTTCTTTTAATAATGCTTTCTTTTTATATATGTATGTGGGATTAGGTCTCATTTGCTGTAACTTTTCCTGCAGTCCACACTAACCCTGAATGTTTTCACTTAGGCTTCATTGGAAAAAATGAGGGACAAAATACACAGCTCTCTTTCTGTGCAAAAAAATGCACCTAGAACAAAGTTCATTTGAGGCTGTAGGTCCTACTGTAGCCGAGGAGCTGCGGAGGGAAATGTTCTAGTAGTCCAGTGTAGGTTTGTTTTGCTCGGAAGTGACTTAGTACTTTGAAATGATTAATAGCATGTATTTTTTGCAGTTTGGGGTTTTGGGAGACAAAAAACCCACAAACCTGCTTTGAATCTGTGTTTGGATTGTGTGTGTTTATTCCCACCCAGTCTGCACCGTGTATGAAGTAGAACAAGGTTTATATCTACTTCTAAATAAAATTTTAAAAAAGAGATGGACAAAAGTGTTCCATAGATTTACACTGAGAGATCCTAAGAGCACCAGGTTGTAGATAACTGCAGTCAAAATGCTCATAAATACCCTGCGTGGAGCTCATTTCTCAGAGCACGATTAAACCAGTAGGAGAGGTGCTGGTCAAGTGTCCGGATCCATCATCATTGCTAGAGCAAGCAAAAACAAACGAGCCATTAAAAGCTAATACAGACGAAATACGTTGTCATTTATGAGTGATACAAACTAAAGTTCCGAATGTGTGAAATTTCAAGTTCCGACAGTGTATGCAAAGATATTTTCAGGTGCATATCATAAAATTATGATAAATTCATAATTCTTTCTGGTTTTAGGACATGCATAAAACTCTAGATGCACTTGAACCACTTGAACATATCCCTCTGCCACAATTCAGCAAGGAACTACCTTAGCAAAATAGGGAAATTTGATTAGACTTGAGTAGACCATCCCTTCACTTAGCGGGACAGCTGATGCCCAATTTGATGCCCAGTTTGTCATGGTGGTGTAAATAAAAATAAAATCTTCTGGACCTGACCAGAGCATTAGATGATCAAGGAATCAGGAGACTGATTAGGAGAGAGGAGAGGAGAGAGATAGTTTTATTTTCCGTGCACGCGCCAATCAGTCAGCCTGGGCAATGAAATCCAAACATAAATGGCAAAACACCAATTTTATACTACGGTGTAAACATCGACCCAAGGCCAAGAAAGGAAAAAACACTGGAAGAAAAATAAAATCAAGGTTAAAAACATCATGTGAGACCTAAGTAAACAAGAGCACTTACTAAGTAAACAAGGACACTTATAAATATAATAAATTCATTATTAATGATTGTGCCATATTCATATCAAATATTAAGGAGAATTATAAATAAATCTCTCAATTCCCCCTTGTAAATGCCCTAAAAGCATTCATAACAGCAAGCTTAACCTTTTGAAACATGTCTTACAATCTATAACCACTGGCCAGGCGATTACTCGTTTACATATTCCACAACGGAATAGGATTTACACTTCTACCCCGCGTACCGAGCATAAAATAAGGAAAAGATCACATCAAATGTAAGGCATTGGGCCTAGAAGTCAACGTTATTGTAGTTTCTGCTATTTCAGTGTGTTTTACGCTTTTAGAAACACACAAACAACAGCAACGAATAGCCACATAAGCTAACAGAAGAATGAAAAGGAAAACCATGAAAGCTAATAAAATTTCACGGCCATATATCCACCAGGAACCTTCTGTAGCCAGGCCCCTAGACCATCACTGTTAACTAGATCAATATGTATAACACGATCACGTAACTCCTTTTCTTAGTTTTTAATGTACTGAGTTAGGTTTAAGGTAGGGTCAAAAATGTCCGTACAACATTCAAGTGTCTATACCTTAAGGTTGTTGCATGCCTTTAATTTATTTTCTCCTAATCATTGTTTCTTATTGTCTCAGCATTAAAATAGCTTCCTATTCTCCCATAGGCAGTTCTCTGGTGTTCATTTTGGTTTATCCTTCTGAACAACAAATAATTAGAGTTGACACAAAGGACTCAAACCCAGAGCAGACAGTCAGAGCGATTAACTTGTTTAAACAGTCAATCTAACAGGGTATACCTGGGCTCAAGAAACACCTCTCAGTGAGCAACTGTTCCAATATTTTTGATCATCTGGGTTGGGGTGCATCGAATGGTGCAGCTGCATTCTAAGTAGTTTAACACACCAGATGTAAAAATCAGGGGGAAAAAAGCTGAAATTCTGATCCATTGCCTCATATTCATTCAATTTTGTAGTGAAAACAAAAAAAAACTGAGCAGGCCAACGCCATTCCAACACTTTTGAAAGCGACCTGTACATAGTTCATTATTCTCTCCAAGAAAATGTAGTTCAATTATTTACTGTAACAGTAAGTTAAATTGTTGTATCTACCCGTTGATTAATATTCAGGCGAAACAAAGACTTCTGTCTAAACACTTTGCTTGTTTAGTCTACAAGCAGCTGAAAATTGTCAGAACTGTTCCACTGTTTGTCAGAATATTTGTGTTATACCGCCAAAAGGTTCGTCGGGAGGTCGTATTGTTTCTTGGTAACAGGATGTTTTTACAAACATTATCTTCACGATCTTCATTGTAGTGACATTTCTACTCTTCGTGAACTTGTCATATTATGAAATCCAATTGAGACTCACGTGTAAATCATGAATTTTATGTGCTGCTGTTGACCGTGTCTTTAAGACAGAAGAGAAGTTTCAAGTCGGTATCTCACATAACTCCACCCTGAGTCAAAACAGCTGTGAACATCTTGCATTCTAAGATGATTCAATCTGAATAGGATTTAATTCAAAATTATTCAACTATTCAACTATTTAAGGAATTGTTTTGCACATACAAGGCTTTTTTTTTTATAACAGTTCTTCATGAAACCTAAATCACTTTAGTTTAGTGTTTTGAACGGAAAAAAAGACTGATATACTGAGAGTAATCGCTAGCATGACATAGTCCTATACCTCTTGCAGTTTATGTGATGTCCATTCTGAATTTAAAAGTGACTTAGCCGCTGAAATAAAAAAAAAAACAATGAACCAAGACATTATGAGTTGAAATCTTGATCTGGGGTAATGTGTTTTCTTCTAAGAAAATTCCTTATTTTTTTAGCCTGAGCATAAAATAATTTTACTTAATTTCTTAGCAACCACGTGTTGACAGTTGATGTGGTTGTCTTAGATATTTCGCCTTGTGCGTGGGTGCTTAGACTCAATACATGTCCAGTCTGTCCCAATCCGTGCACGTTATTCAAGACAAAATTGGGAATGTGATCCTAATTAGGCAGTCAGTTCGTAATGAACATCCTTTGTTTAGGTGGATTATTAGTGGGAATTAAAAAAAAATGTTTTTTACGATTACCATTCATCTAGGTGTAACACAAACAAAGCCAAATGAACTGAATATGTACAAACCAACAAACTTTACATTTTAATAAATTAGCTGCTTCAATGTGTTCCAGATATTCTGTCACCTAAAAGGTTGTAAAGAACATAAACAATAAACTGATATAACGTTTAAGTGATATAACGATATAACGTTTTACGATAATAGCACAGCTTTGAACATCAACTCCTTATACAGTATGCTAGGGCCAGTCCACAAAAGGACTAGACTAGGTATGGATGTTATTAATCATGAGATGCTTAAAGCAGCAGATTGACTATAAGCCACTTTTTGACTCCAGAACTGTGCTCCTGGGGATAGACATGAGGGTAAAGACAGACAGGATGACGGCGCTGGCCTCCCACTAGCGGATTCCCAGTGAGAGGCGAACAAACAAGTCTTTGAATCGGACCTCCATGTTATGCTGTTTTGCAAAGCATATTATTTCTTTGTGTTTGGTTACACAAGTGCTGCCCGGAATCATAACATTCAGGGGTTTCGCGTGGGTTTGGGTTTAAATGAGAATGAAACGATCACGAAGCTCTACTGAATAAGGAATCAGTGGAAACAAATCAGCTTTTCTTAGTTTTTACTCATCCATTACGTTTCTTTAGATGAGAATAAACAACATATTAGTTTAACATATAAGACGAAGCTTTGTAATCATAGCTATGAGACTTGACCTGCAACCACAGGAAATAATGGAATTATTCTCTTAAAAATACACTGTTTATGGAAAGCAGTGTAATGAAAGTAAAGTGGGTGAATGTTGCACCCTCTTGTGTTGAAAACTATATGTGGGCATGTAACAAGAATCCATATGTGAATCAGATCAGTGATGGAAATGTAAAAATCTTAATTTCTGCTGTGTGAATTGCTTTGGCTGTTCATATTAATTACATACAGTACATATTAGTCCTGTCTAAGAGCAATCCCACAAGTAGATGTAACCAAGATCATATAAATTTAGATGTTTGAGTGGCTACTGGGGTAGTTAGTACATTATTAACACACATTGGAGTGTATTTATGGCATTTATGGCATTTATGGCATTTGGGAGACACCCATAACCAGAGTGCATTTAAAAAAAAAAAATCTCATTACACAATTGAGTAGTTAAGGGTTAAAAGGCCTATAGTACTTAAGGTCCCAACAGTGGCAGGTTCGGTGGATAGTTTGGTAAGCTTGAACCTGGGACTTTCTGATCAGCAATGCCGTAATCACTACCTACCCCTAATCCAATTAGACCACAGTAATTTGCTAACAATTTCAATCGTGTGATTTATTAATAAACAAATAGCACACACTTTTAACAATTTATTGTTACATTTAATGTTGTGCAGTATCCTAGAAACAACTTATTCAACAGCTAAAACATCTCACCAGGCTCACCCATTTTCTCTCTGAAGCCCCTTTTTTTTGCTGAGAGACTAAAAAAGTGCAAAGTCCTCAGTCTTGAAAGCTTTCGGGAAATACTCTGACACCTGAAACTCCCTCGATAAAATTGTTAAATCAACGTTTCCTAGCAGAAAGCTTCACAACATCAGTGATTACACATTTTTGAAGAACATGTTTGTTTTAAATACCCATATGAGTCCCTGTGAACGAGCTGTTACTATGGAAATGATAAGACAATCTATGTCAGAGCCAAGTTGTTGCAGAAGATTAATCAACACCCTCTGATTTGAGAATTCATTCATCGATTAAATATCATAGTAATTGTTACAAATGCTGATACGTGTGTAGTAGAGTAGTGTGAGAAAATAATGAACAGAATAAAAACACTCGTGCATAAAGAACAGTGCTTATTTAAGGAGCAGTAGGGGTGGTGCCGGAAAGACTCTTAGCGACTACTCCACATTCCAGAGGAAATTAAATGCCATGCATTTCCTGTGCGACTGCGCACATGGTATGCAGTCCTGATTTGTATGTTGCGCATGTGTCTGCAGTTATTGTGGCAAAACAATCAACATATCTATATAGAAGCTGAGTACGAGTTGTCATTTATTTATAACTCTGGTAGAGATGAATTCCATGCCGGCTTTGTCAGAAAGAATCAAGTAAATACATTCCCTCTGCCTGACAGTAGATGGTGCAATTTATTAAGACTAGTTTCTGATACCTTACCAGAACCGTTTTCCTTTTTCAAAACCCTTTCGTTTACTTGCCAGAAACTGAAAAAAGTAAACAAAACTTTTCCAAGTGCACACCGAAATCATAAAAATCACCCAAGCACAGCAGTGGGCAGTAGTATGGTGGTTAAAACATAAGACTACTGAATGGAAAGTCGTGACTTCGAATTCCAGCACCGCCAATGTGCCACTGCTGGGTCATTGATCAAGGCCCTTGACCCTGAACTGCTCAGTTGTATGATTGAGATAAATCATTTGTGCCTCAGGGCGAGGTTTTCAGCTCATTTCTATAGAGAAAAATATACATATAAAAAATGTCGACAGAAGAATAGCACATTCTTGGTTGATCTGCGTTTGGATCAATTCAGGATCTTTTCTATGCAGTGAAACTGGGCTAGATTTGGGAGCAGACTGCTTGTTTTAGGCTGTACCTTTGTATGATTGCATTCTCACCCACATAAAGGAAGCACACTACGAAGGGAAAACTCACCAGAGTCTTAAAATACTAACTAGTCAAAGTGGTGTGTGAACTATTCTAAAACAAAAGTGTTATGGGTTTGTCAGGAAAAATGGCTGCTTTTCAAAATTGTTCCATGCTGTATCTTTGGTGAGATGTATAAGAGTAAGGCCTCTTGGGCCTGTTAATTGTTGAATTGATTAATTGAATTTAACTTATGTAGCCCATAAGCCCCCACTGTCACACAGGGGTCACAAGCACTTTAAATGCTCTGGAAAGTCTCTTATTCAGCTTTATCCTTGACTTTAACTCATGAAGTCCCAAACGTGGCATCTAATGAACATCCTGATGCAGTCATGTGACAATCTGTGAATTATTATACCCATGACATTGCTTCCAAAATGGTGGTTTGCTTGGGTATCACATGTGGTGGAACTACAGTAACTAGGCAGGGTTAGCTCAGTGGTTAAGACCTGGAACTACTGATTGGAAAGTCCTAGGGTAACACCCCAGCACCACCAAGTTTTTACTGATGGGCCCTTGAGCAAGGCTTTTAACCCTCAACTGCTCAGATGTATAATCAGATGAAAAAGTCACTCTGGATAAAGATGTGAGCCAAATGCCATAAATGTAACAAATTTTTAAAAAGCCTGTTTTTTTGCTACTGACAGTAAGTTTCATCCTATTTAGCAATTCCACTTATTAAAAGCATCTAATATTTTATATTTAACCTGCTTAGATTTAATTCCTTTAACAAAGGACAAAAATTATATAAAATACATTTTTAAAATATTGCTGTGACATATGTCACATATGGGGCTTTTAACACTAAAATTGTCAAGCAAAGTGCCATGTGATATCTTTTAAAATAGTCTATTTGATCTGTGTTATATCCATCTCCCTTAATGTCCCTTAAAGGAGAAATGGGTCTGGGTTTTAGTTTTGGATGATTAGTTTATTCTCTGTTTTACTTTATTCCCTGATTTACTCGCTCTAATAACCAATTAAAATCCATAAAATATTTTTTAAAAATTATGTAAGTGGGTCTAGCACATGTTTCTGTAAATGTTCTTTTGGTTTCGTCTATGTTCATACCTTACTGTTCTTATTGTGTGTATGCTTTTCAGTGGTCCAGAGGATGGATGACGTGACTGAGGGTATGGAGAACTATGAAGGCAAGATCACTGCTGTAGAAACAGATTTGAAGAAGCTTGGTGAGTTCTATATATAGACCATAACTTTATTTTCTATTTACTTTATGTGCTTCTGAAGTGTTTAATGGAATTGAATCTTTCCATCCAGATACTCAAACAGGAGAGAAGTCAGATAATGCCACAAGTGAAATCCTGTCATTCAAGGCAGAAATCCAGACATTGCAGAACCAAATAAATAACATTGCCTTGAGCGCATCTACCAACAGGGCAGCGCTGGATGAGCTACGAGTTGTAGGAGAGGATATGCAAAGTGGCCATGTATCACTGAGAGACCTTCTAGAAAGCAACACCAATACAATCCTCACTGTCAACCGTACACTTACCACATACAACAACCTGATTGGTGGACTGAAGTCAGATACAGAAAGGCTCCAATCAGATCTTCAGGTTCAGACAAGGGATCAGAGTCTCTCCACCCACAATCTCAATGTTCTTAATTTCACACAGAGCCAGCAAAGAAGTCTTATCAGCACTCTCCAGAGTTCAGTAGAGGATACCAGCCAGGCAGTTCAGAAGCTGAAGAATGATTTCCAGAGCCTACAGCAGGTGGCCAGGCAGACCAAGGCAGATGCTGACTGGCTCAGAGAAAAAGTGCAGAACCTCCAGTTGCTGACTACCAACAACTCAGCACTGGCCCGTTCCAACAGCGATACTCTTGAGGAAATAGTATCACAGCTTAGTTCACTGTCTGAGCAGTTTCAGAATGTGTCGGCTATTACAGACAATCATGACCAGAATCTGCGTGAGATCATGGATCATCAGCGCGATCATGACAATGCCACCAGCAACAGGTTTGACACTTTGGAGGCACGTCTGGATCGCAACGAGGAGGACATGGACCGCATCACAGGGAATGTGAGCTTTGCTACTCAGCTGCTTGGATCCATCAGCACTAACCTAAATGGCCTTCGCACCTGTGCTGAAACAGTGACAAGGCACTCGGACTTACTGCTAGTCCTCAACAGTAGCATTGTGGAAGCCAGGGCAGATGGTACTGAGCTCAAAACCCAGCAGGAAGAGCTTGCTGCCAGGCTTGATAAAGAAGTGAGCAGCCTCTCCATAGTCATGGAAGAAATGAAACTGGTGGACAGCAAGCACACGCAACTCATAACCAACTTCACTATCCTTCAAGGTAGTGGTTAAATAAGTTTGGGTTTTGCATATTGTGGGTTTGAGGGAGTGTAAAGTAATGAATAACCGGAAGTTTAATAATATTATGTTTACAGGTCCCCCTGGTCCGAGAGGTCCTCGGGGGGATAGAGGACCCCAGGGGCCTGCAGGGAAACAAGGTGAGAAAGGTGAGATTGGAGAAAAGGGTGCTCCAGGTACATTAGGGCCTAAAGGAGAAAAAGGTCCACCTGGAATTCCTGGGGTTCCTGGCTTCAAAGGTCCTCCTGGACCAAGGGGAAACCCTGGCTCGAAGGGCTCAAGAGGATCAGGGGGTCGTGCTGGGCCTCCTGGGGAGAAGGGTGATCCAGGAATAACTGGTCTTCCTGGCAGAGATGGTCAACCAGGTCCTCAGGGCCCTCAGGGGCTCCCAGGACCACAAGGGCCAGTGGGACCTGTGGGACCACCAGGACCTCCTGGCCCTTCTGGCCCTATTGGTCTACAGGGACCACCGGGCCCAACTGGACCTCCTCCTCAAGCAACTAAACCTTTGCGACCAATAGGACCACAAAGCTCAATGTCTCGTCAGGTTTCTGAACCTCATCCCACCAGCACTCCAGGTAAAACCTTCTGAGTGTCAACTTTAGGGAAACTTAAGGTTTTGCTGTAGATGAAAATATGATAACAAAATGACTAACAATTTATTTTACTCAGGGTAAGCACATGATTGCTTTAAGACTTCCTCAGAAGCATTCATTTTTTTTCAAATGTCTTTCAATATGGCACAATTAAATTGTTAATAATAAGATAGATAGAGGATGGATGGATGGATGGATGGATGGATAGAGAGATAGATAGATAGATAGATAGACACTTTATTGATCCCAAAGGAAATTCCAGAAGGCTATGATGTATAAGCCTTACCCTGCTATGAATTGGCACCCTGTACCTCGCTTACAGGAAAAAGTGGTATAGACGATGAGTGAGTGAGTGAATGTATAAGTCTGTGTGACTATAGTACTTATCCTGACATTATACATTTGCCCTGTTTCATTGCATTGTCACATCAAAGTCTTACTGGTAAAGCCGGCTTTGCTCGCCTTCTGTACATAGTTACGTTTCATATTCTCAACAGAAATTATATGCTATCGCTGATAAGCTGACAGGTGACGCTTTTTAAAGTCATTTGAGATGCCTGGTATGACAAACAACTTTAACTTCAACTTTTTTGCAACTATTAGCAAAATAATTCAGGAAAAAAAAGAAAGAACAGCAAAACAAAGGCAACTGTGGTTATATGGTTCTAAATAAAGTTATATTTATAAGAAGCTTTATTCTGTTGTCAAAGCCATATTTGATGTTTTTTGTAACATATTAAAAAAATATTTAATGTTCTTCATTTATACTTACTAGGATGCCCACGTCAGTGGAAGAGCTATAAAGACAAGTGCTACTACTTTTCTGCTCCACCAGAGCAATTGAATTATGAAGAAACAAAAGAAATGTGCAAAAATAAGACTTCTACTATGCTCTCAATTCATAATGAGGATGAACAGGTATATATGATTTTCAAGTTTGTCTGCATTGATTTATTTTTTTATTAATTAGATAAAATTTAACTTTTGGTATTAAATAATTTTTAATAGCAACTAGTTTCCTGAATGTCAGTAATACTGCATTGAATGAGCATAATATGCATTTTAGATGTACAGGAAGACCTGACAAAAACCCATTTGTATGTTTGTAAATGTGTATTTGTGTCTATCTGTGTGTTTTGGTTTTAGAATTGGATTCGGAGGCAAGTTGCAGGAAAGGGTTTCTTTTGGTTAGGTCTTACAGACAGAGTAGATGAAAACACCTGGAGATGGCCTGATGGAACCCTGCCTACCTTCACGTGAGTAAATCTGTTACATCAAAACAAACAAAAGAACTATTTTTGTTTAAATATTTGTGTATTAGACCTCTGTGGACCATTTACCTGTGATATGTAATAAATCTATCATATCCACATGCTATACTAGAAATTGGAAACCAGGCCAACCAGACAACTGGAATCATGGCCACGAAGAAGGAGAAGATTGTGCAGGACTCATTCATGAGGCAAAGTGGAATGACTTCTTCTGCACAGAACGCATTGGATACATTTGCCAACGTGTGAATGAAAGTGAGTAATAGTTACTCGTACTTGTGTATAATGGACACAAAAAGTCTGCATTAAAATTGCATGGGTTTGTGATATAAAAAAATAAACCATGATAAATTATATCTGGTCTTTTTTCCACTTTAATGCGATATACCTATCAAACAAATCCAAGTTTAAAAACAATAAAAATGTTTTAGGAAAAAAAACTAATATACAATAATCTGGTTGCATAATTCTAGTTTAATGGATACTGCCTACATGGATACTATAATAAAGCACATTTTGCATGTAATAAGAACTCAATACGTTTGGGTAAGAGGCTACTTAAAACAACTTGATTTGGGCATTTTTTTCAATTTCATTCTTTCTTGCAACAGTGCTGCAGGAAGGACTAAAGGTCTCCTGTGCAAAGCGATCTTTATGTAATTTATGCTTTGTGCCAAAATACAGTCGAATGGTATTTTGGAGCTATATGTGATATCTTCTAGTCTCAGTTGAAGATAAGCAGCCACACTGCATGATGCTGCCACCACCACGTTTATTGTGGGTATTTGTTCTTTGGGTTATAAGCTTTGTTAACCCATCTTTTAGAAAAATGGGCAAAAAGTTCTACCTTGGTCTCATTTAATCAAAATACATTCTGCCACATTTAGGTTAGGTGGACTCAATCCAATTTTATTTTTATAGCAATTTTTTTTTTTTTATACATAAATGCACTAATCGACCACATCATTATGTAGACCTGTTCCACTGGCCTTTAAAACAAATATCCAATCAGCCAATCACATAGCAGCAACGCAATGCTCTCACGACAACCTGTTGAAGTTCAAACCGAGCATCAGAAAGGGGAAAAAAGGTGATTTAAATGACTTTGTACATGCCGTGGTTTTTGGCACCAGACAGGCTGGTCTGAGTATTTCTGCTGATCTACCAGGATTTTCACACACTACCATCTCTAGGGTTTACAGAGAACGGTCTGAAAAACACCCAGTGAGCGGCAATACTCTGGGAAAAAATGGCCAGACTGGTTTGGGTTGGACTAAAGAAGATTGGAAAAACATTGTCTGTGCTGATGGGCAGGTTTCTGCTACAACATTCAAATTGTAGGGTCAGAATTTGGTGCAAACAACGTGAAAGCATGGATCCATCCTGCCTTATATCAACGGTTCAGGCTGCTGGTGGTGTAAAGGCAACCTTTGGTCCCTTAAGTACCAGTGGAGCTGATCATTTCCATCCCTTTATAAAAACAGGATAATGTGCCATGTCACGAAGCTAAAATCATCTCAGGCTGTTTTCTGGCCCTCACAATCACCAGATCCCATTCCAATAGAGCACCTTCGTTGTGTGGTGTAACAAGAGATTTGCATCATGTACTGTATTTCTCTTCATCACAGGACATCACATAATGCACATCTAATCGATACTTTCCCACAATGAGACCCCAACATACTTTGTAAGCCTTTTGTAGGCCATGGCTTCAGCAAGAAGATGTCAAGTAAATTCCACAGAAAAAGTTCACATCTTAATTGCCTGGTAAATCAGAACAAATTCACTGATAACAGGTGTATGTTACTTACTTTTGCTCATGAGTTTAAATGCATTCGGGTAATTCTGAGCACTGTCACATGCTCCAATAAAAAACTGTGTGCATATTTAAGCAAAATAATGATGACAGTTTAACAGATGTGTGCATGATTTAATATCCACTGTATGTTCATGTTCTCTTTAAAGTTTGTAGGAAATTTTTTAATTAAGTTAATATCTCTATATCCCAACAGTGCAAGTTCCAGTTTTATAGCATCCGTTGCTGCGTAAAGAGAAGAATAGACATAACGGTCATTAAGCGTGCTCAGGTGGCCACTTTTACAGACATCCTCCCTAAGAAATGGAGCGACATGGTTTTGCCAAAAGACACTTTTAAATGATACTAGATGGACAAGAAAGTAGACAACGAATAATAAGTCATCTGTCACGGTCACAAACTGTGTTAGATTGCCAGTCATGTAAAAGTGGAAATGCTGTAATGTATTATAAGCACACGATTGTAAATAAGTTTTATTGAATCATTCTACCTATGTAATAAACGTTTTTTTATTCATGCCAGTTATCCAGTGCAATATAGCAAACTGTATCTACTTCAATTACAGCCAGCTAGACTCACTTAATACCATAAGCTACACAGATTTTTTTTTTTAAAGTTTATTTAGTTGTGAATATACTATTGTCCATATGAAGGCCACATTTTTTTTCTTGTCTATATTATCAGTGGTATGCTTTATAATAAATGAATCTCTCACAGATATATGCAGTAGCTAGTTATAAATAGAAAGGTACATTTCAGTTGCCATTATGCATGTAATCATCCTGAATTTTTAAAATATGAAATAAAATACAGTTGATAATTTCCCACTAATTGTTTATAAATGGAGTGTTTTGGCTAAAAATGGAAAAACAGTAATAACTGAATTAATTCAAAATTACTAGTATGCCCTATTTCTTATTGTTTTGTTTCCATTTATATGATGGATATAGATTTTTTTTAAAGAAATCTGTAGTGACACAAGATGTGATTCTGGAGCTTTTCCAATACAATAATGCAGTTATATTGTTTTATCTTCACATAACAAAATAATATTGATTATGTCTTTATTCTACACTGCAGAATGCACTCCATGTAATATTGATGTTTTTCCTCAATCGGACTAACTGACATTCTGTTATAACATGAGTGTTTATGTGTAATGAATGTACTGTATATCATGGAAGATTTTCAAGCCTAATGCTCCATATCTCATCTTCAACAAATGGAATAAAAATTGTTAAAGGTAGCTCAGGAGTGTTTTTCCCTATGAAATTCAACGAGGTAAATCAAACCAACTAATTTACAAGTATTAACAATTTTTTTTTTTTTTTTATGAAACAAAGGTTTTGTGTTTCATATATGAACAAATGTGCTAAAAAATGATCTCAAGATTTTTGATTCACTTCTGAACTCCAGTTTATACTTTTACAGTGTAAGTTCAATGACTCAAATTCATGACTCTTGTGTGAGAGTGGGCCAGTATCATTCTTTAAGAGGAAATAAAAAAGGATTTAGGACTAACGGAATTGTTGAGTTTTTTTTTCTTGCTGAACAGGTAATTGTTTTTTATTGATGAATAATAATTACTAAAATTATTTGTTCTGTAATTTGGCAAACAGCTAGTGAATGATGCATGATAGTCGACTGATTCCGGAATGTGTATTATCTGTCCTCAAGGATGAGATAAATTTGTGTGAATGTGCTTCATCCAGCACATTCCCTTATGTGACATATCTTACTTGATATATATATATATATATATATATATATATATATATATATCACACGCATACAATCTGTTATGTCTTACATAATGGGGAGCTGGACATGTGCTTCTGGCAAATTAAAATGAATGACATAAAAAATATTGTTTTATAATTTGTTATTGTTGAACAGTAAACAGAGCATGTATTGAAGTAACTACTTCTGTATCATTTTTCAGATGTATGTATGTGTTTGTTGACCACGATCCAGATTCAGCCTCCTCTTTACTGTTAACTGTTATTATAACCTTCATTCATCTGGAAAGGTTTTCCACTGGGTTTTGGAATGTAGCTGTAGAAATTTGTGCGCATTCATCCACTAGTGAGGGGAGTCATTGGTACTGTTCATCCCAAAGGTATTCAGTGGGGTTGAGGTCAGGGCTCAGTTTATGCCACTTCCACTCCAACTTTGGCATACCATACTGTCAGGTAGCATGCTTTGTGCACAGTATTCACTGTCATGTTGGAACAGTTTTTAGCCCTTTAGTTCCAGTGAAGGGAAATTATAATAATTGGAAAACTAAGGCACTGTATACAATTGCATCCTTTCAAGTTTGTGACAGAAGTATGGGAAAGGCCGAAATATGCATGTGACAGTCAGGTGTCTACATATACTGTAGTGTACGGTATGTACTCAGTTCATTATTCAAAACCTGCTATTTAAACAATTTAACACTTATTGCATTTGCATGCCTCTCCGGGAGCAAGATTGCTAATTGCATGTGCAATTTCAGCCCCTTGACAAGGAAATCATTCCCCCATCTTGGAAATCCCCGTTTGAGTTTTACTACATGTCTTGTCAGTAAGTTTTTGAATGTGCATGATTGACGTTTTTTAATATGCTGGTCCAGGGTGTACTCCGCCCCGTGCCCTAAATCTCCTGGGATAGGCTCCAGCACACCCCCATCCCCCACATGCCGGCTTACAGAATAAAACGATATAAACAATGAGTGAGTGCGTGATTACGTTGAGATTTTGAGAGGTATGAGTCTACACTTAGCATACAATAAGGGTATTCCCATACACATTGCATAATTTACTCAAGTCCTGAGTGAAAAAGCTGACACACAGTATTCACTATCCTGCAATCAATTGTACTTTGGAGAAACAAATGACTAGACTGTTTTGTCATGCACCTTTGTACCATCGAAATAAGGGATTAGTTTCTACAGCGTAACATTGATGTCAGCTCTGTTTGTGTTGCAAGTTGTTGTTATGGGAGAAATTATGTACTGGATTAAGAAGAGGGAGCGTCTATATTCCTGGAACACTGCAGCCCCATGGAATAAATGTTTTGTCAGCTGCTATTACAGCATCAACCATTTCAAGTATAAACAGGTTTATCAACCTCTTTATTATGATTACACAGTAAAAGTAGACCATTTGGCTGAAACACTGTGTGCCTCAGAATGTTTTTTTTGACCTGCTACATTCACTTTTATTATTGATGTTCTTCCTGGATTATTCAACAATACTGATAAACTGTATATAGTTTATGGATATAACATTTGTGTGTGTGTTTTTGTTCAAGCATTGGCTAGATCTTGCACCACATCAATCACTAATTGCTGGTCTTTCCCATACCCTCATTTGTCCTTGGTACACACAATTATTATATCCTTCACAGCAATGTGTTTGTCTTATTCGGTCCTATCAGGAAATCTTAGACAGGCAAGTAATGGTTTCATTTCAGTAGCATGTAAGTTGGTGCAAAAGGTCAGTCATGGGCTTAAGTCATGATTAAAGAATGTATAGCTTGTCCTCTTTCTCTTTTACTGTATAAGGAATTCAAACACTAAATTTTTATATAACTGTACATTCTGTATATAGTAATCGTGTTTAGCCTTAAATATATGACTGCTGTGCACAAGCTGTTTACTGTTAATATTCTCCAAACCGTGTATGCTGAAAAGTGATTGGCTAAATCCGTCAGTGCTGACAGCACTGTTTTGGTTGTGAGATTGGACAACAAAAGCAAAGTAGGAGGGCTTTATAAAAATATGGGTGGAAAACATGGCAGCTGCTCAGTTTGCTAGCTGCTGGGTTTGTATATATTGGTCTTCCTTTCCTGGGAAGGTCTTCATGAGAGCCAGTTTCATCATGGTGCTTGATGGGTTTTGCAAATGCACTTGACAGCACTGTTCTTGAAAAAACTGTTCCAGACCAGCTGACCTTCATGTCTTGAAATAATAATTTCTGTTCACAATTTGCCCTTAGTGTGTGTGAATGACAATCAGGCGTCTATATACACTACTGTTCAAAAGTTTGGGGTCACTTGCAAATTTCTTGATTTATTTTCTACATTCTACAACAATACTGGGGATTTCAAAACTATAAAATAACACATATGGAATTAGGTAATT
>JAOVVA010000044.1:21339842-21353492 GCA_028565275.1 Leiocassis micropogon | reverse complement strand
CCCTGAGAGAGCTCGGCCAATCAGCTCCCTCTGTGCCTCCGGCTGTGAGAGGAAAACAGCATCACCCGGGGTTCGAAGCCATTATATAATTTTAACGCTAAACTATTAAGAACATTCTTTTTTTATAAGGGTAATGTATTACGCTGAGTTTGAACTATAAAAATAGTAATTTATAGGCATTTTTTGGACAATATACAAAAATCAGGTTATTTATTTATTTATTTATTTATTTTTTTTTTTTACAGTTCGCCTAAACCCCTGCGATTTATGTGGGGTCGACGGTAATGAGAATTACATAATTTTTGTATGAGAAAATGTTGCATGTAATTTTTTTAACACAGTGAAAATATTTTATGAAATTGAAGGCTCTCACGCGATAAGCATATTAAATGACTGAGTAACAGAATGAATAATGAAAGCTCATATGAGTCTGACACGTGCAATCATTTTTTTATTTTATTTATTTATTTTTTTCATTGCTTTGCAGAGAAAGCAACCAGTGAGATGAATACAGCTGAGGACTGGGGTCTCATACTGGACATATGTGATAAGATTGGACAGTCACGAACCGGGTGAGTCAGAGCAGCCCCCTGCCTTGTCCTATATTCTGTTCATCATCTGGCTGTTTGAGTTTCTGTGTACAGTGTTTTAGAGCAAATAAGGGTTGATGGTTAGTTTCTTGTATTTTTACAGACCTAAAGAATGCCTTCGCTCGATTATGAGGCGGGTCAACCACAAGGACCCCCATGTAGCCATGCAGGCTCTGACAGTAGGTGTTTTTTCTTTATGTCCCATTCACACTCTCTCTCGCTCTCTCGATGCTTGCAATCTGGTTTTGCTTATGTCATACTGTCCCCTATCTGAAAGCATTGGAACAGCATGGTCATTTCATTTGCTTTTGCACTTGTTATACCCTGAATATAGTTAAGTACCAGATCGAAATGTGAATATGAGATGATGGATAAGAATTTCAACCTTCATTCCTTGATATGTACAGTACTGTGCAAAAGTCTTGAGCACCGATCATTTTTTCCTATTAAATGATGAATCATATTAAATTATGTACGGGATTTACATTTGTGGGGGAACTAATGATTTACTGCAACAAGATGCAGTGTCTAAATATACAATAAAAAAATTGTTTGTTTATGTATCGACTTCAGCAGCAACCTCATTTCCCCTTCCGTCTGTTCCAACCATTCAGTATTTAGCAGCACCAGTATACTAATAACTGGCCTGACCATCTGGCATCATCTGCACCCGTTTCTGGCACTCACAACCCTTAACAAACAAAAAGCATTCCTCTGAAACTGGTCAGGTAAAGGAATGAAAATTAAAGCCAAAATCTTGCCAAAAATAAAAAAGTCTTAAGGCTACATTAAAACTACAAAAAAGTCTGTCTCTCTACAAGTTAAACGTAACGAAATTAGAGGAGCGGGGGGGTCAAGACTTTTGTAAAGTACCATACATCTAGATGTGTTAAACTTCAAATCTACTTCAAACGTCTTCAAATCTAACCATTTTTTAAATTATTAAAAAAATATTGGAACACACAACGAACAGGTGTCTCTTGTTACTTAGGTGTGTCCTGTTAGATTAACCAGAAACGATTCTCGTTAATCTTCTGGTCACAAACCAAAATGTATTTAGTGTATAGCGAAATTGCTATTCCAACACATTTGAAGCCACACACGTGCTGCTGTTCTACTGTCCTTAACAACATGTCTGTAGTCCTGTAACAGATTGCACTATAAGTGAGTCATCAACTGAACATCTTTTCTTTCTCCTGAACAGTTATTAGGGGCTTGTGTTTCAAACTGTGGGAAAATCTTCCATTTGGAGGTGTGCTCACGAGAGTTTGCCAGCGAAGTTAGCAATGTCTTAAACAAGGTATGTTTACTGGATTATGAGTTTTGTCTGGATTATGTACAAATTTTTATTATTTTTTTTAATTAACACAAAGACTGAGAATTAGTTGTTGTTTTAATCAGGGCCACCCAAAAGTATGTGAGAAGCTCAAGGCCCTCATGGTAGAATGGGCTGAGGACTTCCGGAATGACCCCCAGCTCAGTCTCATATCAGCTATGATCAAGAACCTGAGAGAGCAGGGCGTCACCTTTCCTGCTGTCGGCTCCCAGGTTAGTACGCTGTTGGTATACTGTTTATACTTTCCTGTATAATATGAAAAAACTGTATAGAAGAGAGCGAACACTTCATGTGTACATGCATTGTTTCATAATAATACTGGGTACTTTCTCAGGGGTTTTCTCTCTTTTTTTTTTTTTTTTTTTTAATTTCTTTTTTTTAATTTGTTTCTTGGCCGTTGGTTCATACGTGGCAGCCGTTTTCTTTTTCCCAAGCTGCACAAAAAAATAAAAAATCACATTATCGTTCATAAGGTGCAGTACTCAGTACAGTTCGCCACAGTTTTGTTCGGATGATTCTACTTGGCAAAGGCTTGGACGTCACTCCACTTTGCACAAAATTCTTTTATCATTTGCGCGATCCGTAACCGTGGACTGAACAAAACTGATGCTGGGTGATACACTCATGCCTTTGTACATGGCGGCAGCTTTGGGTGGTGGCTTCTGGGTCGTGTTCGTGATTTTAGGTGATTTTTTTCTCTCCCTATTTTATTCGTACTCCGGGCATTCGTGAACCGAGGTTATGGGTAATTTCACTAGTGGCTGAGAGCAAAAGACAGATAAATTTGCATTCCTCCCATCCCACTCGGACAGCATGCCCATCTGTCCCCTATCAATCACAGAGACATTGCCAGTGGTTGTGTACGAAACCTATATAGAGCTTTCCTTTAAGTGTGATGCAGCATAAAAAGAAGGTGTTGGCCTCTAGCCTTTATTTAGCCTTCCCTGTCGGTAGCTGCTGTATGATGGAGGAGGCTAAAAAAAAAAAAACAATATCCAGCCACTATCTATCTATAAATTCTTTGTTCTATAATCATGATTTTACTGAAAAGGTATATAAAGCTTAGTTTGCATTTTAGAAGTGTTCAAGGCTGATCAATGACTTATGTTGTTTTGCAGGCAGCAGAGCAAGCTAAAGCCAGCCCGGCTTTAGTCGCCAAAGACCCAGCAACATCCACAACTAAGAAAGAGGAAGAGGACTTGGCCAAAGGTGCACCTTTCAGCTCTCTTCTTATTATATTATTTACATTCTGTGGCAAAAAAATGGACCAGGAAAATAAATGATTAAAAATAAATTAATGAGGACTGAGTTACATTGCGAGAGAAGTTAGCTTAGAAGAGTTTTTTCCCAATAATTGTCCATTTGTACAGTATATACATGTACATTTATACATCTCAGTATTGTTGTTTTTTTTCTTGTTTTTATGACCTTAGATGACAGCCAAGCTTTTAAGAAGGTGTATTTGCAAAAATGGGTCCAGATTTTAAGTGCTCAGGAACACTTTTATGGCTAAGAACCTTGGCCAGCTTTTTGCTGCAGTGTTTATGTTGAATAAAAGCACAGCCACTTGGGTTTGATAAGTCATTTGGAAGCAGCAGGTGTGTTTCAGCACCATGACCTGCACACTGTGCACTGTAATAGTACTAAAATGTAGAATCTTGACTTAGTTTTTTTCCTCTCTTATCTCAAGCCATTGAGTTGTCCTTGAAGGAGCAGCGGCTGCAGAACCCGACCTCGTTTTCTGGCCTTTACCCGAATGCTAGCAGCCTTCTCACCTCCCAGAAAGCTGAGGGTAGGAAAGTTCGGGCTATTTACGATTTCGAAGCAGCAGAGGACAACGAGCTGACCTTCAAATCTGGAGAGATCATCACCATCTTAGATGACAGGTGCTTAAATTAAAACTACCTGGCTCTTCTTTTTTTTTTTTTTTGGGGTGGTGAATCTGTTCATACTTGATATGGGTTGCTTAATGTCTGTAGGGTATGCTAATACAGTTTGGTGTTTGTTTATTTATTTACAACAGTGACCCCAACTGGTGGAAAGGTGAGACATATCAGGGTGTGGGCCTTTTTCCATCTAACTTTGTCACAGCAGATCTGACAGCAGAGCCGGAGATGAGTGAGTAGAGTGATTACTATTGTCACTTTTTGTCAACACCTATCCCGCACCTGCGTATTTTATGCAGAATTATATTTATTTACTTCAGTTCTTTCGGACTACTCGTACGTTTTGTCCCTAATCGATCTTTGCGTTTCTGTTTAATGAAATTTTTAAAATTGCATCCTACTAGAGCTGATTTCATGCGGATGTCATTGTTGCTCTGTTCTCCCAGTGAAAACGGAGAAAAAGACGGTACAGTTCAGTGAGGACATCCAAGTGGAGACCATCGAGCCAGAGCCTGAGCCTGTCTACATAGACGAGGTGAGGGTTCTTCCTAGAGGAAAAGTCTTTTCTACAATAAAATGCACAATGTTAATTCGGGCTGCTCAGATCAATCAGTTATGCTCTTATTGCGAGTTTTAGTTCCTGTGTGTTATGTTTCGTAAATGGATCAGGCTTGATCGGCAGCTGTATAACCTCATTTAAAAGGTACCTGCTGTCAATAATGGCAGCACTAATGGACGCTTCATGCGGGAATAATTTTGTGATGCTGTAATCCACGCAGGAGAAAATGGACCAGTTGCTACAGATGATCCAGAGTGCAGATCCAACGGATAATGAGTCCGACGCCTGTGAGCTGCTCCAACTGGAGGGTAGGGCACAGGGCCTTTTCTTAGCTATGCATGCTATATTTAAAGACTTAAATAGTTTCATTTTGGATCATTGTGTTTGTGGGTTTTTTTTTTTTTTTTTTTCTGTTTAGGTGCTTGTAACCAAATGGGTCCACTCATTGATCAGAAACTAGAAGAAATTGACAGGTATTGATGATGTATAAATGTTTGTTTAATCTTTCTTAGTTAAGACAGAATTTACAGTTGTCTTGTTAATCATGGTTTCCTCCAGGAAGCATTCGGAGTTGTCTGAGCTTAACGTGAAGGTGATGGAGGCTCTGTCATTGTACGCCAAGCTGATGAACGAGGACCCCGTGTATGCCATGTATGCCAAACTGCAGAGCCAGCAGTACTACATGCAGCAGCCAGGCACCTCGCAGCAGGTGAGCACGTTCCATGTAGCAACTTTAGTCTTACTAAAGTCAAAAACAAAACTGTTACAGGGTGACTCAAAACCATCACCCACACACCAAAAAAGAAAATGACTAGTACAATTAGTCATGCTGAATATTTGAGTAATGCTGTATTTTGTCTAAAGGTGTACCCAGGGCAGGCAGCTGCAGGACAGTATGCAGTGGCCGCTACAGGGGTGCAGGGTTACAGTGTTCCTGTGGAGCAGATTCCTGCCATGAACCAGGTGCAGCCCTTACCAGGCCAAGCAGCACCCAGGTAACAGCCCTACTGCTCTCCTGAAAAATTATAGTAATATTATCATCAGGGCTTGAAATGAACACCTCTATACACATCCACCTTTCAGGGGAAAAAATGTGTCCGTGCACATTAGAGCTGCAGCTAACAATTGTTTTGATAGTTGAGTAATCTGTTGATTATTAAGATGAATGATTGACTATTCGGATTATGAATTGTACAATTAGTTAGTTTTAACTTTTTTCCTTATAATAAATGAGAACAGACCTAAGGATAATGTGGCGGATTAGTGTCTGTGTTGCTGTGAGGCAGAAAATAATAAAGAGGAGAGGCGAGAGAGCACTTAAACAATGAACTGTGTGTGTGCGTGTGTGCTGCATGCATCACTTAAAGCTTTGAGTAAACCTGGAAATATAAAGTCAGCTCACACTGACCCACAGACACTAGCCACGGTCTTCTCAGGTGTGTGTCATTTCCCTTTGACTCTTGTGCCCCTTGGGGTGGCGCTTGACCACGCTCGAAGTCAAGTAAGGAATTACAGTGTGGCATGCTCTTATGAAAAACTAATCAATGACGGGTTGGTAGGATGAGTTACCATCCTAAAGGTTATTTTAGGAAGTTTTTCTTTAACATGTCCCGAAAGTGTTTTGTTCCACTTAAACTGCAGCAGGTTGCCAATATTAGAATTTCTTATTTTGGATGTGACTATGGATTAATTTATAGTAATTTTTAAATTTCATGGACCATTTAAAAAAAAAAAAAAAAAAAAAAAAAAAAATTCAAGTTAACTTTTTGAAACGGAGCATATGCACTAGATTAGAAAACGATGAGAGCACCGGTTAGTTACAGCCTGTTGAAATCAATCTGTGATTTAAGTTGCATTTGATGCTGCTGAAAATAAATGCGAGAGGTGTTCAAGTCAAACTGGGACATTTAAATGTGCCGAATAACAGAACACGGTTATGAGAGTAGAAACTCTATTTCTCTATATAACTCCCTGCTACATTAATGGATTTATCGCAGCAGTTTTTCAGTATTGCTTGGATACCATCAAAGTAGAAAGTTTTCTCAGTACACCAGAGCCATGATTAGACTGCCTGCTTCATGAACTAAGGCCTTCCAGGAACTCCTTCACACTTGACATGTTTGGTTTGATTGAATGGACTCTGGTGCGGTTGTTCTGTTAGTACGGTTTACCTGAACAAGTGTGAATGATGCCACCTGAACCTCAGTGTGCACCAAGAAAGCGACGCCTTGAAAAGGTCGGTCCCAGTCCGCTTCCAAAAGAACTCTGGTGCAGCCTTCTCACACTGACCAGAGATACTTCTTTGTTAAATTCAAGTTCTTGATCTGATCGAATTCTGTTTAATCTGTTAAATTACAAAACATTCACTGTGTGTGTTCCCTTCCCAGTGATGTGCACATGTACATAGGCCAGGCGCCCGTGTACAGCGCTCCTGCAGGCAGCATGGTTCCTGGGGAGGTGCAGCAGGCATACCCGAACACCGCCAGTGGACAGGCAGGCCTGGCCCAAACTCCCAGCTACAGCTGTGCCAATCCCACAGACCTTCAACAGAACCCTTACTCAGAAAAAGCTCTCTTATAGGACCCGCATACACGGCTCTTGTCCCTCTTCTCCAGTATACATACACACACCCTTCTCATGAACAAAGAGGTGCATTCTAACACTAAAACAACGCCACGGGTACAGACCGACCCACGCTCTTAGTTCCGCGTCATTGTTTCTGATGAACGTACATGTGTCCTTACACACTACACCCTCTCTTTCTCTCTCATTAATGCACTCGGACAGTAGAAGCCACAGAAACACTCAGTTTGACCAAGTAAAGGACATGAAATATTGATTTACTACTGACTGGTTACAGTATGCAGTTTGAAGCAAGGCAGACAGAGGAGTCAGTCTCTCTCTTCATCCATCTAACTAGCTCTTTCTCTCTTTCCCTTTCTCTCTCTGGCTCATTATATCTTTCTATCTTGTGATCTGTTTCTTTATTTCATGCTATATCTCTATCCTGTTATCTATCTCTGTGTATATTTCTCTCTGTCTCAAGCTCTTTATCTGACTTGCTTCACCTCCACCCTACCTTTTTTTTTTTTTTTTTTTTTTTTTAACCACATTGTCATCTCTGAATTTCATTCTTTCTCTCTTTGTCATAGACTGAGCTGATGTCTGTCTAATGCCTATTAAAGATTACACTTACATGTTTTGGATAAGCTTAAACACGAACAGAGCATGCACGTGTACATAGTTTTCCATTCTGTTTTGAACCTTGATCAGTCACAGGTGTTTGGTGCTACAGGGTTTCATAGGAGAAATGTTCAGATCTTGTGTGTGTGTGTAGAGGTCAGTCTGCATACATGAGCATATGGCCTTCATTTGTGATCAGTTTTCAAAGAGCATCGCAGCCATTCCACCTCTCCTGTGGGACTGTGTAGCACAGCACCAGCATGGTCCTTAAAGTGGTGCAGTCCAATCTCCTGCAGTTCTCAATGGCGCAGCCCATCTTCCTATGGTCTCGAAGCATTTCTTTAACACAGTGTTAAATTGATTCTTAATTGTAGTCTGTCTTTATTTATTTTTGTCTGTTATTTTAAATGCACTGTACTTTGATATAAAGAGAATAAGAATGATATTCTGCTAAAAAAAATGTAGAAGTGTGTGTATATATGAGAAACCTGTGTTACAGCTCCTTCTGTTGAAAGAGCGCGGTGAAAGGCATGTAGTAATATAACTCGAAGATGATGATGATCATGTTATGCACTTTTCATTTCGACTCTCAGTCCCAAGTTTCAGCTCGCCTCAAGTTGTAAAACATTTTAACCACGGAAGGACTAAAGCGGCTAACTGAAGACTTTTAATTATTTAGGCACTGGAAATTTTAAGATTTCAACACACTAAAAAAATTACTGTACATTTTGTATGTCTGATTCTCCTGCATCGAGAACCTGTTGTGTATGTGGGAATGAGTGTAGTCCAGCCTAACATCACTACATTTTTAATTATTTTGGGAGACTGAGTGCGAGTTCATTAGGATGTACTATCGGGATCAGAAGTCGTATCCTCTTTGCCCTCGTATCATCTGTGTAGGTGGAATATTTAAAATATTAAAGAGTTAAGCTGACAGATCTTGACCTGGGGACAATGAGCCAGTTCCGACATGGTCCGCCACTTTTGACACGCAGCTGTGATCCTGATATAAACTTTATTCGCAGGGAGAATGACTGTTTCCATGTTTTAAAAGTTTTTGGTGTATCAATTCCGTTAAATGTATCTAGTTGTTTATGTACTATTTTAATCATCTGAATGATTAGTATTCACATTAAAATTAGCCCAAATGTACATTTGTGGTGTGGTGTGGTGTGTTTGGGGTCTGTTTATAGTGACAGATATTAAGAATGAAAACATCATCGTGACGTTAATGCTTAACACACTTTAATATTCATGTTTAATACACTTAAATATATTTGTTATATAATTATACAGTATATCAATATAATGGTTAATTTGTACTTCTGATACTCAATGTGGTACTGGTGATCTCAGATTAATGTCTAAAGGTACAAATATTAAAATTAGATTATACTTTAAATATGACTGTATATATAAATACCTCTGTACTTAAATATAACCGTATACTACTGCAAGATTCGAGAATTTTGTTTCTCACATACGTACATGGCTGTACAAGTACAGCAGCAGTGAAATGCAATTGCATAAAACTTCAGACTGTGCAGATAAAAAAAAAAACTTAAAAATAAATATGTACAAGAATTGATGGTTATATACAGTATAAATTATACAGAATATAAATTATAATCTGTGATGTGCGCACGGTTTTTGATGAGGTTGTGTGTTTAATGCCCTAGTGGGAAAAGCTGCTGTTCAGTCTTTCAGTTCTTGAAATGGTAAATGTTAAATAAAAGTTTGTCTAATACATGTATCCATTTAGATTAGATTAATAGTAGCTTTTATGTCTACTGACTGTACATTTTACTAGGAACACCTGTAGAGCTTTACATTCATTCGCCTGATCAGATGTAAAAATTATGGAGATCCAGGTTGAGGACGCCATGTAATAACATCAGAAAACGTGATCTCAGAGAATGTGACATGGTTGTTTGTGCCAAATGGTCTGGTTTGAGTGTTTCAGAATCTGCTAATCTGGGAGTTATAGAGTTTGCAGCCTCCAGAATGGTCTGCAAAACATTGAGGTGGAAAACAGTTCTGTGGGTGGATGCATGTCACTGGTAACAGGGCAAAAAATGGCAGATTGGTTCAAGCTGCCAAAATGCCCTAGTAAGTAATACACTACCCGGCCAAAGGGAAAAAAACAGTTGGTTCAGCTGGCAATAAGTTACTTAGCCCTGCAGTGAGTAGCTTAATATTTCTTAAATAACCATGTCAGAAGACCTGTGGCAAAGATGCTGTGTTTCAGAGGGGTTAAATTATTGTCCTGCATCAAGCAAAGAAAACAACTAAGAAGATTGCTGAAACTATCAAAACTGGGTTAAGAACTGTAAAACGCATTATTAAAACCCTTTTTGAAATCAAATTGTAAAAAAAAAAAAAGGAAACCCTTAGAATGCTCTGTTTTATGTATGTTTAAATAAGAGCATTTCCGCATGCACAATGTTAAGTGATTGGGACTAAACAGCTTAAGAAAACCACTTATCACTAAGGCTAATCAGGAGGAAAAAGGCTTCAATTTGCTAGGGAGCATAAAGAATGGACTGTGGAGCATTGGAAAAAGGTCTTGTGGTCTGATGAGTGCAGGTTTACCCTGTTCCAGAGTGATGGGCTCTTCCGGGTAGGAAGAGAGGCGGATGATAACACATCATGTAAAAAGGGTAAGAAGAGGGGCTGATGAAGTGATGCACCCATCATGCCTAGTGCTGTACTGTACAAGCCTGTGGGGGGCAGTGTTATGATCTTCGGTTGCCTCTGTTGATCAGGTCTAGGTTTAGCAAAAACAACAGGGTGTCCAAAAAAATGAGACCAGCTGACAACCTGAATATACTGCATAACCAGGTTTTTCATGGTCCATTTTTTTTTTCCTTCCCTGATGCACGGGCATATTCCACAGTCACAATGCCAAGATTCATGGGGCTTAAATTTTAAAAGAGTTGTTCAGGGAGCATTGGACATCATTTTCACGTATGAATTGGACACCACAGAGTCCAGACCTGAGTCATTGGGATGTGCTGGAGAAGACCTGACGCAGTATCATCGATACAAGATCTTGGAGAGAAATGAATGTTGTGACTGCAGAATCTTATTGAAATGTTGGCAGGTCCATAATCTAAGCAAAAGGTGGTGCACTGAAATACAGTATTAGTGTGTGTGACTTTTTTTTTTTTTCTGGCCAGTTAGTGTATATATTCTTTTTATAACAAGTATCTCACAAGAACAGGAATTAGACTATCTTAAGCACAGGCACTCTTAAACCTGGACCTGGTTTAGGATTAGAAAACAAATCTAATCTAATCTAACAGATTTTTTCATTCTTTAAATGTCCAGCCTTAGTGAGTCTGCATTCATGACTTATTCATTATAAATTCTTTCTTTCAATAAAGGAGTCAAGTTTGATTGAAATTCTGAAACGTCTTATTCGAAACAGCTGCACACCTACAGTACTCATTCATGCAACTATCCAATGAGCAACTGTGTGGCAACAGCGTAATACATAATCCATAAACCAGCACCTCGTGGTTCTCCTCTGCCTTCACTCATAAACAAGATATTTACACCCACCAAATGAAGGATTTTTTTTTTTGTGTGTGTGTGTTTTGTGTGTGATCCGAGATTTGAAACACTTAATATTATCATGCCACACTGAAAGTCAATGAGATCACAATTATTTCTATTGTGATGTCTGATTTGAACGTTAACCCAACTCTTGACCTCTAACTGTACTGTATGATTTTTTGTGTTGTGCTGCTCCCACAATATTGGCTGATTGGATAATTGCATGAATCAATACACGAGTACAGATTTTTCTATTGAAGTGGCCTTTGAGTGTCATACATAAATAACTGTCACTTCACCACCACATTATGCTCACACCAAAACCGAAACTACATTAAGCAGCCACTTCGGTTTGGCCACTTGAGTAAAATTTTTGTGACCTCTATAAAAAGAAAAACATGACTTCTTCATTGCTATGACAATAAAAATGAATAGGACTGGAAGTGCAGTGTAAGCAGTAGCAGTGTCCAGAGTCCAGAGTTAGTTGTGTGAACTAGTGTGTGTCTGTGGGGGTAGTGGATGCACCTGCCTCGGCTCTCGCGTCGATGTGGACTATTTCCACCTCATCATGATGCCTTCTGGAAGGACAATAAAGCTTATCCTGTATGAAGTGTTAGAGTTTGCGTTTCTATGTGTGCCTGTGTTCGTGGTTCTGGAGCGATTCGCCTCGCTTATACGCGTTGTGAAGCTCAACGACGCTACGGCTTATTGGTTGGTGGTGGCAGCATCCATAGCCTATGTGACCTCGGTGTCCCTGTTGGTCTGGGTGCCACTGAAATTCTTCCTTCTAAGGTCCAGGGGGATCTTTAAAGAAGTCACTAACTGGTAAGTGTGTGTTGCCTTTTATAAAAGTGTCTACTTGACACTATTGTAACAGGAGGTTTGAGAAAATTTTGTGGAACCCCACATAGATACAGTGGGAACAACAGAACCTCTATACAGGCAGTAGCCAAGCCTAAATAGAACCCGAGGACACTGGAGCTGTAAGAGACAGTAGCAACCCACTTCCCCAAGCCACTCTGAAAGAAGTATCATTTTTGAAATAAGTAACAAGCTACTGTAGATCACCCATGAGGTAATGCTCTGAAATGCGTATAGCTGTATCTATCTGAGGAGTTTCTTCTGCACCATAGTCATGTACTCTATCTTGATTAAATAGAATGAGTGTTAACCATGTAAATCTGTGCTTTTACAGGAGACCTGTGACTCTAGCCCATGCACTTCTCTGCACCCTCCCATGTTTTGCTATTCTCATTGCCAGCTCAAAGGTAACGTCATGATCGTATAGTACTTCCACTTAGCATTTTGTTTAACAATTCATTGTGGGCAAATTCAAATGGCTCCGCAGGTCTTTATAAAGCATCGATTTGAATTGTTGATGGTGTTGAAAGCTACTGGAATTGACCTGAAACTTATTCACGCAAAATTGTTATTTTAATTGTCACATGACTTTTCTTCTTCTTTTTTTTTTTTTTAGAGATTATTTTAACTTACACTAAATGTGGGTAATAAGTCTAGCTTTGATGATGGCATAGTAGTCTATGAAATGCCCCCCTAATGTACAATATAATTAGGCCTGAAGTATCTTTACATCGATTAGACATAACATTACAATGCAAAACATTATACCCTATATTGTGTAGATTCCCTTTGTGTCACCGGGGCAGCTCTGGTCCCTTTGGGTCATGTCTCCGCAGGGCCTCTGAGGATGTGCTGTGGTGTCTGGAAAAGGATGTTGACAGCTGATCCTTAGGGTACTTTAAATTATGGGTTGGGGCCTCTATGGATCAGACCTGTTTATTGGTACACCACATGGCTGCTTGATCGGTTTGGGAAGTGTTGAGTTTGGAGGATGGGTCGGCTGGTTCTTTACCTGCTGGATCCTGGGTGTGGAGGGCTGAGGTGCGTCAGATGTTCTGGCCTTTGGTCTCTGAGGGTAATAGGTGATTCTTGGGGGCCTTTATCCTGTCACCAGTTTACCAGTGTATTATTGATAATATTAAAGTGGTAATGTTATGGCTGGCTTGTGTACATTGAAGTCCTAATGCATTAAATAACAGAACAATCTTATTGACTCTTTATAATAGTAAGAAATTATACATTTGCGGTTATAATGATTCCTTTGAGATTTGGTGAGTGTGAATGCCATAGAGGTTTAAACCAAACAGTATAATGTGAAACAAATGTGTAATGCTTCATCACTAAGGTACTGTATTTCTTCTAGTACTTTGAAAGAAACGTGGATAGTCTTGTGTGGGTAATTCAGTAAGCTATCCTAAAACAACAGGTTTATTATTAACTTGAGGCATGCCAGTGGAATGTCAATTGTTGTTTACTACAACCAACAGAAAGCTTTGATTAGGTTTGTTTAGGGTTTTGAGCTTGTCGCTGACAGACACAGCACCATCTTTTATAAGTTTAGTAAAGCGCTCGCCCTCAGGGTTCACCCTCAGGGTTCGAACCCCGGGTGATGCTGTTAACCTCTCACAGCCGGAGGCCTAGAGAGAGCTGATTGGCCGAGCTCTCTCACAGGGGAGG
>JAOVVA010000044.1:21314288-21330456 GCA_028565275.1 Leiocassis micropogon | reverse complement strand
GGGAGCAGCCGAAAGACCAACAACAACCTTTGGGTCCTGTGGGTTTCAGGGTGGGGCATCTGTGGATCAAACTTGCTTTTCTGGCACACATCATGAATGCTCAGTTGGATTGAGATCTGGGGAATTCAGACTCCTGGGCTCGTATTTACTAAGCATCCCAGAATTCTCAGAGTGACACAGTACAAAAGTCCAACTTTTAAGAGTAGGAGTAAAAGCAATTTAAGAATAATTTCCTATTCTTAAAATAGGAAATTATTTTTTATTATATTTCTAACTCCAGCATAACTTCCAGCAATATCTCCAATAAGCCACAGAGGTGTCCTAACTGGCTAGAAGTTGCAAGGACTTTATCGTTTATCTAGCAGCACTAAGCTTTTTTATAGTTGAAACTCTTCTTCCATGCTTTTTGATATTCTACCAATTTACAGTAGATGCCATTTATGTTTTAGTTTTTCTAGCGGTTTGTTTCCAGGTGCATGTGTGATCGTTATACCAGGAAGTTTTTTTCTCTCTAATTATTTAACTGCAGCTACATTATCTAGAGTATAATGGAATGGTGACTCTAAACATTCAGTGATCCAATCATGGATGATGGGAGGTTACTGATAAACCTCTGTGGAGTAGTTGATGTAAATGTATATTTAACATGGTCTGGATTCTCAAACTGAATATTAAAGTTTCCAACAATTAATGCTTTGTCTACAGTAATGACCAGGTTTGAGAAGAAAAGACCTGGGGTTCTGTAAAAAATAATTAACTGGACAGACTTTTGTAGCTTTTTTTATGTTAGTATAGAGAACTTTAAATGCATTAAATGTGTGTCTATGTCTTTGTATAATGGTCAGATTATTATTATAAATAACTGTGATGTCTCCTTCTCTTACCAGTTAGCCGAGGCTGATCTATGTAAATGTCTCTGACGACTGGGTTCAGACATACCCGTTCAGTGTAATCCATGTTTCTGTTAAACACATTATATCAAACTCCTGATAAGTGATACTTTTATTAACAATAAGTGCCTCATATGTGGGAGATTTAATATTTAACAGTCCTAGCATTCAGATCAGAAGTGCTGGATGTGTATCAGTAATTTTATATCGATAAGATTACTAGGATTGCTCAGCAAACAGTCATGGTCTCAGTCTCAGTGGAACCCGTCAGACGATCGGGTTAGCCTCTTCATCTGCTCCCATGTGAAGTGCAGATGAGGGGTCCTCTGGTGGGCTACCCTTAGTATGAGCTTTGGCTGTGCAAATATGCTGCAGAGTCACCCACTTCCCCTACTGTGAGGGCTCTAATGAAGGAGTTGGTTGATGGCTAACTTCGCCAAAGGCACCCAGATTTCCCCCTTTGGAAATAATGCTGCTTTTACACTCACTAATACTATACACTATACAAGCTCAATGTTGGCCATGATGAGCGTTTAATGTACCTTAGTCTGGGTTTTGTTGCTAATAGTTACACCAGGCAGATCTGGAATGGATGGATTCTGCTTGTTGTTTTTAGATGAAAAAAACTAACGTGTTCTTTTAAAATCAGAAAAACTTAAAAAAGTAGATAAAAAATGCAATAAAAAAAATATGTGCAAAACTGTTGATTTCTTGATATAAATGTTGAAAATGCAGTGTAATTTAAATATAATTTAAAAAATTACTTGCAGTAACCAATTCAAGACATTACCTTTTTTAAGCAGTTTGTGCTACATTTGCTTTTTTGTCTGAAATTGGATTGGAAATGCTGGCCTTTTGGTCCCCACAGGCACTGATGAGCCTTGTGTGCCCATGAACCTGGTACCAGTATACTGGTATATAATTGATAATCACTGTTATTCAATAACCTGGCGTTGGTCTTAGTGCTGTGGTTGGTTAGTGTATGTCTAATTTTTGAGTAGTCCATTTTATTGTTCCATTATAGCAAGGTGCTAGCTGGTTCCCCCCAATTTATCTTCTTTTTAATAGAATCACATTATCTAGCATGAAATGAAAAAGCGATTATATATACTTAGTTAATTGATTGACTTCCTTTGGTTATGTTATCTATGTTTATTATTAAGGTCTCATTGTGTTATCTATATTTATTCTAAATGTAATTAGCAGATTCTCTTATTTCAAATCATGTAGTAATCTGAATGAAGGAAACACAGGCCTGTGGGATCTCTATTGCAGAGGTTCTGCCCAACAGGTTCTGGCTAATTAACTCAGTTCACAGAATATTATATTTTTGAAGAGCTAATTAAATCACTCAAACAGTCAATTCTTCTGGGGATAGTAAAAACACTTTGCAAGTGCCCAATAATTAGAACAGTTTGCATTGTGTGAACACCTTGATCTGCCAAAATCACTTTGTAGATATTTGGGAGAGTTCAAAAATACATATTGAGAGATTTATTAAGGGTACCACTAAAATTTTTACTAAACATTAAAAGCAGTCATCTTGTGCATTCCTATCCATTCTTATGGAGAGGGCTTTTATTGTGGTCATACAATAGCTTTTTTTGGTGTGGGTGGTGTTACTTAAATGTTAAATGTTAAATTTACTGCCAATGCTTCACCAGTAAAAGGAGGCCATAAGATGGTTCAGTGTGTTACTTTGATATCCAATTAGGGACTAACAATGAGCTAAACTATCCTTAATCACTTAAAAGTAAAAGAAAAATGTAACCTACATCTGGCCTAAAATGCCACTGAAAGTAATGAAAAGTAATGAGGTCTCATGCTTCAGATTTTCACCCCTGACACATTCGCCCCTGTAACAGCTGAAAATGGTTATGGAAACAAATTTCCCTTTGAAACCCCAAAAATTCTGCCAATTGATGGGCATGATTAGAGGATGGGTCGTGTTGAATGACCCCACTTCTAAGGCAGCTACTCAGGAAATGGCTGGGCTCTCTGCAGCACCAGCACACCTACCCAGGCCTTACCCTGGCTTCTTCTCTGTGATCTTATCTGTGATGTACTCTGTTTAAAGAAAAAGTGTGGAGAGAATGGTGTAGTGTGAGGAGCAGGTATAGGGAAAGGATGATGATGGAAATGGGGTACGGGGTGCAGTTTATGTGATGGAAAGGAGAGTGGGGGGAAAAAAAGAACTGTCCATTCACAAGTTTTAGTGTCATTCAGAGTTGTTCAATCAACAGCTTAAAATATAGTGACAGAAGGCTGCAGCAAACACCAGAACAGCCGTTCTCAGTTTGCTCTTTTGCTAATGCCTTAACATGTTGGTCAAGAAGTTGACACATGTAAATTATTATTTCTTACTTTATTTTTGTTTTTCTCCTCCATCCTTCTGCATCCCTGCTGCCCCTGCTTCTCTTGCACCCAGTGACAATTAAATCATATTCTAAGACTTTAAGCCCATATAATATGGAAAGGTCACCAGCAGTGCCTCAACCAAAGGATGAGTCACTGCATCCACTTAATTAAAACATCCTGGTCTTACATTCTGGCATGTGTCTACACTGGACCATTAATGAATTTTACTTAAATACTGCCCTAACCACTCAACAGAGGATGGTATACAGTGGAACCCTGGATTACGAGCATAATTTGTTCCGGAAGTGGGCTCATATTCCAAAACACTCGTCATCCAAATCGATTTTTCCCATAAGAAATAATGGAAACTCAAATTATTCGTTCCACAGCCCCAAAAAAATAAATACATAAAAATAATTAACACACAATATTAGGTAAAAATAAAACAAATTTCCTGCACTTTACCTTTAAGAAAAAGTAAAAATAAATCCCGACAGTTAAGTGTTTCTGTGCGCAGGCGCTGGTGTGTGTGTGAAGCTAAAGTAGGGAGCCCCTCCCCCTTCTCGTCTTACACAGCTACCCTTCCTCCACTCTTTTCGCACACGCGCGCACAGAACGGAAACACTGTTTTATCTGAAAAATAAACAAGAAATCTCTCTAATGACACTGGATTGAGCGACACACTAACGGAATCACTGCTGTAAAGTAAAAATAAAATAAATTACCCTGCAGAATCGCAAGAAAGCAGTGTTTTTGTGTAGAGCAGAGAGAAAGAGAGTGTGTGTATGGGTGTGTGTGTCTGTGTGTGTGAAGGCGAAATTAGGAAGGTTCTGTGTATGTGACCGAAAGAACAGGCTGAGCCTTGAGCAGAGAGAGAAAATGGATCTTTAACCTCTCTAATGAGACTTGCTTTTGCTTTACACGCATGCTGTACACACACGCATACAGACACAAACTAAAATATGTTTTTCATATATGTGTACGGATGTTGATTATACCAGAAAGAGACGCGTGCACTAAGACGAAGCACAATTCCGCAGCGCAAGAGAGAGAAAAAAAACGTTGGCTCAGTTGCAAGAAGTGCATGCATGATACATGATACTCGGTACTCGTAAACCAAGACTTGTTCATTTTCCAAGTCAAAATTTATTAAAAATCTTTGTTCGTCTTGCGGAACACTCGCAAACCGCGTAACTCGCAATCCGAGGTTTCACTGTATCTGCTACCATCCACCTTTCTCTGACCCAACTGGACAAAATGGATAATTACATAAGGACATTGTTCATATACTTCAGTCATATACTTCATTTAACATCATCATCCCACAGCCACAGTGATCAAAGCTGAGTCTACTTAATTATGACTGAAAACCCAACTCTGTATGATTGTGCTGTGTACAGCTTCAATGAAAATAAATTACAAGCATTTTTATTTTTAGAAATTAAATTTATTTCAGAAAAATATATTTTAGTCTACGTCAAGTCTCTGTACAATGCTCTGTAAATACCCTAAAATATTTTTCTGAAATAAAAATATGTATTTTACTCTCTTGTTTATTTATCGCTTTGTTACTTTAATCGACATTATCGTTGTTTTTCAGTTTAACAATTTAATTTCTGAAAAATAAAAATGCTTGTAATTTATTTAGCCTTTGGTCTTATTTTCAAATAATTGAAAATGTACATGCATTTGTGAGATGCCAAAAATGACCTGCTATATTAATATCTAAAAAACAGAAAAGCTTAACCCCTCATGCCATATCAACAGTTTTGCGCTTTCACTTTATTTTACTGCATCTTTCACTCTGTTTTTTTAAAGAACACATTAGTTTCCGTGTATAAAGACAGCAAGCAGAATCCATCCATGCCAGATCCATTTGAAATATCAACAAAACCTCTATTAAGATGTTAAAAGCTTATCCTGGCAAACATTTAGCTTGTTCAGTATTTGGAGTGCAGGGTATTTCGATTATACTTCCTTTATCATTAGTAAACTTTTTGTTATAAAGTGTATGTTAGTTGTATTAGGAGAAGGTTGTAGAGAAGGAGAGCATCCAACCTTTAGAAAGGGGTAAGAGAGAGTAAGTGTAGCATTGTTTTTGTAGGGAAAAGTCGGGATGAGTTAGGCGGAGATAGCAATCCCATGACTCGGTATTGGAGCCCCCACAGGAGGGTGCTAAAGCTAAAGCTAAAGCTAAGACTTGCCCTCTATAGCATCCATTTCTTGTACTATGTATTTCCAACAGGTTTTCTCTCTTGTAAAGCACCTGCAGAAAAGCCTGAAAGATCTCGTGTTATACTGTAGGAGACTATACTGCAGCATGTGATGTTACTTAAGGGAGACTAGCTGCACTGGTTAGGTGTATCCTGGGAGCTAGGCTGATGGGCATAGCAAATAGTCTTAGGTAGCCATATACAGTATGTAGGAGCTAATGATTATATGCTTTCATTGGTTAGATGTTTGTACTATAGACATGTGCAAATTAGCAAATGTGATATCTGATGCCATAACATGACTGGCCTCATCCCAATGCGATGTGATGACACGGCTTACAGCAGGTTATGGTTGCTGAACCGCTGGATGTCCAGGTGGTGCTCTGAAAACAATATGGGCTTTAGAGATAATTGGAGCACTTTTGAGGACACAGCTGGTCTGTTAAGGTGAGACTGTATCCGTCCCACTCAGAGAGGTGGTGCTCTCATTTCTTGCAGCGTAGTTCAGAGTCTCAGAACACGCATTGTTAACCAGTGACTTTCCAGAGTCCAGGCCAGGGAGCAGACAAACAGGCTAAACCATCACGTATGTTCCACCACTGAAATTGGAATTCTATCACATTTATTTATAGAAATAATTTATTTATATTCTGGTCATATCAATCAAATGAGGACATCCTCCCCACTGACTCTGGTTCTTCTTGTCACGTTGTGGCTGTCGGCGTTTGCGTGGCATAATTGCAGAGGCAGTGAAGAGGTTTAAAGTTGTAGTTTTATTGATGCAAAACATAAATAAACTTCACTAGAGCATTCTAGGGGCACTTACTATGGAAAAACAACCCTCTCGAAAACCATAACTAATGCTAGACGCCCTTCTAAACTCAAACAGGCTATTTATAATCTCTCTAATGACTCACCTCGGTCCAGGTGTGCATTCCCCTTACCTGACCGAGGTGCACCATGGGAAACGAAGTCCAACTCAAATTAAACTACAACAAAACAAAACATGGGCGTTTGGCGCCCTCTAGGGGTTAACCCTTACACTTCTCAAGGTTTCTTCCTCATGATTTCTCAGGGAGTTTTTCATTGCCACCGTTCCCCTGGCATGGTTATTAGGGACAAACCGATAATAACAATTTATACTTTTTTACTTTATATATATTTTTTCTTTGTATACAAATACAAAGTGCTATACAAATACAATTGAACTTAATTGAATTGAATTGAATTAAATTATTTGCTCTATCCAACTCTGCCAGTTTTCACAATCCATAAAAGACATTTATATTTCTTAATCATTTTCACATCTAATTTGCTCATGAAACATCCTAATGCTGCATACAATTTCAATTGTCTTGTCTATTGCATGTGGCAGTCAAAACCTGTTGCATTTGCTGTACGTACAAACTACACTTACACCCCTGCCGATGATGACAACGTCCCTATCCCAGGACATGGAGTTGCCTTTGAGGCTAAAGACTTCCTGCATGTTAAAGAGGTGAGGGAGCATTAAATACTGACCTCTTTTTCAAACCACATTTTCAAAACATAAAACTTTTATTGTAATTACTCAGCATGTCCATCTTACTGTTTTCAAGAAATTCAATAATGACTGGTGGATTGGCCGGCTGGTGAAAGAAGGTGGAGAAGTAGGTTTCATCCCCAGCCCAGTCAATCTGGAGACTATTCTCATTCGGAGGGAGGTGCAAGCCAGGAAAGCGGCCAAAGCTCTAGCCAAGTATATCACTTATTCCACACAAAGCATCCTTTCCATATATGCTAAGCACCATTTATGCATAGCAGTCTAAAACTTTTAGACAAGATTTCCACAAATGATCTTTGATTTTACCTTCTTGTCACTTCAGCAAAGCAGCAAGCTCTGCCAAAGATGATATAAACTCAAAGAAAGCCATTCCTCCACCAACAGGTGAGCTTAGATATATTTGTAGGCAAGGTCCATCTGCTGTATGCCTGCAGTGTTTTATCCTCCTCATTTTATTTATTAGCATTCTAATTACCCACTAATTAACTGCACATATTATTAAAATTTAAAAGTGATTAAATAGTTTATGGAATATTCTTTCACGATTGCACTTATAATAAAATCTATGTTATCTATGCTACAGTTCAGCAAGTGAAGAAGAAATCAGTAAGTATGTGGCTTGGTACTGCACCACCAGAGTTATCTTAAATAACTGCACATATAGCTTAAATCATAACACCTAACACACTTTTTAAATGACTTTGGTAGGGGGAACAACTGGCAGCATATGATGTTGTGCCTTCCATGCGTCCTGTTGTACTGATGGGGCCTTCACTCAAAGGCTATGAGGTAACTGAAACTCTTATAATATAATTATATCTACTCAGTTTTTTCATTTTCTATGACATTCATGGCTGTTTTTAGACTGTTTTAGGCTGTTTTCATTATCCATTTTAAAATTGTATTCATGCATGCACAACTGATCACTCACACTGACTCACTCCTTTTGTATATATACTGTAGCTGAAATGATTGCATATTTAAACTGAAGAAAGCCATAAACATTTTTCATTATTATGTTTTATTAACAGGGGTTACTACACCCTCTGCTGTACAATCTATTTTTTTTGCAGTTTGCTTTCTCAGAATCTAACAGAGTGTGGTGATTAAATCAAAATCAGACAAATCTTTTGTGTTCTTTCCAGGTTACAGACATGATGCAGAAGGCCCTTTTTGATTTTTTAAAGCACAGATTTGAAGGCAGGTAGGTTGTGATGTCATGTTGTTTACAGAATTAATTAATTTGTGTTTAACAGTTTTTTATTTATTTATTTTATTATCATCTGTTTATTTATTCATTCTATATGGCAGGAAATCCCTCTCTTTTGTACTTTGACAGAATAACTATCACTCGAGTGATGGCTGACATTGCTCTTGCTAAGCGTTCAGTTCTAAACAACCCCAGTAAACATGCTATAATGGATCGCTCCAACACACGTTCCAGCCTCGGTAAGATACCGGTCTATACCCCGTGTACTGATTGACCTAGATATTAGAATATCATTAATGACTGTTAAAGAAACAATTATTTTATTTAATGACTTTTTAGTAATTTCTGTAATTTTCTTATTGTATCTCATTTGTGCACAAAGCTACAGGGGTTTACAGGGTTTGTGCTTTGGGACTACATACAAACTTTATTCACTAAAAAGGAGCTGAAACATGTTTATTTTTCAAGTTTATTATAAGGTGTGAAGTACCAACATTATTAGGAAATCTAAATCATTTCTGTCCCCCTGTTTCACATATTGCCACAGATGCAGCTGGTATGTATTGCTCCTTAACAATGATTGGATTTAACATGATCACCAGTAGTAAAAAAAAAAAAAATGCTAGAGAACATTACATATGTAAGTGGTTGAAGTGCAGTAATGAACAAAATGAGCAAAATTAGTTTTTTTTTTTGATTTATTACAATCTTAAATATACATTATCATGGCTTTTAATATTTGTTTTCTTGTTTCTTTTGTATTTTGGCATTTTCACAATTAGTTTTAATATGATAGCCTTAAAAATTTTAGTAAAAGTGAGGAATATATTTTATTGTGTGTTTTGTGACTGAATGTGTTTTTATGTCCTATTATTTTTTTTATTATTATTATGACATGTCTGTTTGTATAATTATCAAATAGTTATCAAATTATGAGTTGTTTTAGTGAGCATCTGTGAGGAGTGCTCAAGTCAAAATGGGAATTCTGATTGTGCAGAATAATTGAACACATTTAAGAGAGTAAAAACAACCTTTATTTCTCTATATAATCCCCTGCTAAACAAATGCAATCATTTCAGCATTTAACTAGTGACATCACTTAATACCATCAAGGTAGAAAATTTTCCCAGTGTCGGAGTGCTTGCTTCACATCTGAAACGCTGGGAGGCTGTTGTTTCCACTGAACTGGATTAGCCTAGATTGTTTCCTGGGCATGCCGATAGTGGCAGTCTCTTGGGCGTGGGCTGCAGGGTGGTCATTGGCTGTTTGGACTTCACCTCTTGTTGCGTAATGATGTCATGCAATGCCTTAGCCTGTTTCCATCTTGGCATCAAGTGACTGATTAAACAGACCCAGGTTCATCCAAGCAGATGGCCTCTCTCTGTGTGGAATGTCTGAGAGTGTGAGCCATAGATGCCTCTGTGCCACTAACGCATTGACTATACGATATATTGAACTGAGTGAATTGACTGAAAGTGAACTGTTAATTTTCAAGGATAAGGATTTCTACTCATTGAATGTTCAGGGGAACAACAGCAGTGGGCTCCGAGCCACCTCGGCGTTGATTGTAATTCAAAGGGCATATAGCCTTCTTTCAAATTTTTGCACCATTCAAATGTTTAATGGTAAGACTCTTATCACTGTACCTTGCTTGAAGTGATCGGTTTTATGTCTTCATTAACTAGAAATTTCATCACAGTTTGACTTGAATGCCCCTTGTACAATCTTGTAATGGATAAACTATAGATTTATGTTTTATTCTTAAAATGAATCCTGGTCATTTTCATGGTATGGCTAGAATAAGGTGTTAAAAACCTTGCATGAACACATATTAAATTGGATATGCTGGCATAATATAAAGCATCCCTATGTGTGCCTCTAGCTCAGATCCAAGGGGAGATCGAGAGGATCTTTGAGCTTGCACGTAGCTTGCAACTGGTGGTTCTGGATGCAGACACTATAAACCACCCACTCCAACTCAGCAAGACGTCCCTGGCTCCAATTCTCGTCTATGTCAAGATCTCCTCTCCCAAGGTTTATTTTCACAGTGACAGAGTAGTTCTAGTTACTGTAGGTTTGTAACTGTAGTTCTCTGTAATGTAATGTATCACACTGTACTGGGGATAAAATGCAGTGCAATATAACCGAGGATAGTTGGTAATGAATGACAAGAAAGTCAGTTCATAGAACCACAGTTGTATACGTACCTATTGTTCCATTGCACTACCTCCAGGGGCAGTGAGATTTGCCTAGATAATGATGATAACCTGTATCTGTAGCTGAGTACTGCTTTTGCCTCCGGCTGAAACAAGGACCAGACTATCCAGAGATCCAGACTAAACTGTAAACAGATTCAAGCAATCAAAGTTGAGGTGAAGGTAATCCACACAGCTACTGTATGCTAGCAGTATGTAGCCATAGGCCTGTGATTGGCCAGACAGTGGCAGATGTGGCATACTCAGAGTGCATAGGGAGAATCTGACAAAGAAGTGACAAGGAATCCTGGCACCAAACCAGGGATAAATGCTGGTGGTATCAAGCAGGGCTGACAGTAAGCAATTTATACTACAGTGAAAGAAACCAAGTAATTCATGCCAAGTCTTTAGTCAAGGATGTGCTGGTGGTTTAGACAGTGGAAGGTGTTTAGTTTAAGTGGATAATGGTGGGGTAAATGAATGGACAGTTTCAGCTCAAACATTGCAAATTACAGTAGTTAAATTAAGAGAGTTTGGCAACTCATTAGTAAAAGCACAAACCAACTCAATGCTAGCATCATGTGGGAATGAGCTCATACAGTAATTTATAACCAATACACTCACCATGGCAGAATAAATGAGAGTGGACTACTGGCAGTTTTGGAAGAAAGATTAACTGTTGCTTCAGAAGTGGCCAAGCAGATAGATTTATATGGTGTCTATGTGGTCTAATGTATATACAATATGAGTTTCATTATTATTATTATTATTATTATTATTATTATTATTTCAAATCCAGTGGCTATGTTACATGTCTTAGTGTACGTTACTCACACTGCTTTAAATGGTTCTACCGGAGGAAATTTAACAAGAGCTATGCAAACTTCAATTACAAAAATCCAGTAAAAGACAACAACAAAACAGGCAGAATATATATCCAAAAATATTTCTATTTTCCCTGACCCATTTCCTAATATTTCTTCTACAGGTTCTCACAAGATTGATAAAGACCAGGGGAAAGTCCCAGACCAAGCACCTCAATGTTCAGATGGTGGCTGCAGATAAACTTGCCCAGTGTCCCAATGTAAGTTTGCCTTCATGCTCATTTTATTGTAGGACCAACCCCTTCTTGCATTGTCCTCTATTGATGTTAGTAAATAGCAAAATTCACCGTAAAAACAAAACTGCTAGCATTTGGACCCTATGAGGAGAACCTTGATCTTATTGCCATTAAGTTTAAGACAGTTTCAGAAAAAAAAACAAGTGTTTATTTCATTTAAGCAGTTGGTCAGACAGGAGGGTGAAAGAGCAGAGTCAGGCTTTGTGGAGAAATAAAGTTGTGCATCATCTGCATAACAATGGTAATGTATTCTGACTTTTCTGAGGCTGTTACCAAGAGGGAGAAGGAACAGAAGAGGGCCAATTACAGAGCTTTGGGGACCACCATACCTGACTGGGACAGGCTAAAAACATTTTTTTAACTGTACAAACTGGCTATGGCCAAAAAGGTATGAAGTGAACTAGGTGAGGGGGATGTCAGTGATGCTAATAGAGGCTAAGCGATTTAATAGAATAGTGTGTGAGATAGTGTCGAAGGCTGCACTGAAATTTAGCAGGACATGGATTGTTAATAGGCCAGCATCAGCTGCCACCAGGAGGTCATTGGTAGCCTTTATCAAAGCAGTCTCTTTACGTTTAGTATGGAATCCAAACCAAAAAGATTCAAAGAGGTTGTCATTATGTACCGGTATTGGAGCTACTTTTTCCAGGATTTTAGAAATGAAAGCGAGATTTGAAATGGAAAGAAACCTACCACTGAGCAGAGTGTAGCTATATGGATTTGCAATATATCCAAACGGCATTACCAAGATGAAAATATGGGCGTTATATTTGGGGTTCTGCATTTTATAGGAATTGCTCAGTGTGTGATACTTGTCCTGATTGAAGATTACTGAGACTAAAGAGGTGTAAAGATAACAGTTAGTCTGTAAAATCTGGTCAAGTTGGTTTACAAACTTTATTTTTCCGCTTCACGGATGTTTGCTAATGACACTCCTCTTACTGCCAGTGCTTCTCCAATTGTCCCATTACGGTGCTCCCCATTTTACAAGTACATAAGTATTTTTTCACCAAGCGTTTTGGCACTTTGACTTCACACAAACATCATTTTAACTTACTGTAAACAAACCTTTTGAGAACACAACACACAAAAGAGTTTTTGGCTTGCAAGACCGTGAACTGTTTGTATCTACAGTATATACCCTTTATTTGGCAATTTTTTTCAGGTTTCTGATTGTTCAACATGGCTTTATAGTTAGGGTTGTATGTTGATAATGTGTTATTGCATTTTCATGCACTGTCATGGTGTTTCTTTTCTTCTTTTTTTGGAGAATGTAAAACCTTGTTTTAAAAAAAAACTACCTGTGTACACAAAGTCTATATTCCAATTTTGGGTTATTGGTCTGGATTTGTGTCAGGGACCTTCCAGACCTTTATCAAATGCCCTGACCTGTTTAACGCATGAGGACTTTTTAACTGTTTTCAATTGTCTAATGACAGAATGGTCATCTTGGTTGAGCCTCACTATTTGCTCTATTTTGCACTATTTCTTTGTTTAATAATCTCATTAAGTAAAAAGAGTCCTGTCCTAATCATGCTGTCCTAATATCTCTCTTTATTATGACCCATGTTTTTTTACTTGTCATTTCATGTAAGTTCTGCTTGTGGTCTTAATTAGACATTAACTAAGACACTTTATTAACTGTTATTTTAAAATGTTAAAAATGCCTGGAATGGGCAGAGGTTTACTTCCCTTCATTTTTCATACACACCTAAGATTGATTTATTTTTAAACTCTCCTTATTTAATTGTGTATTCTAAACATTTATTGGTGCATTTTAGCAGCTATGCTTAGGATTACATTTGAATTGTTAAAGGGGCTTTTTCAGTAAAATGTATATATTTTACAGATGAAGTGGATAGACATTGGATGGATTCCAAGAGGTTTAATGTTCACAATTACATTTTCCATTTCTTCTTCTTTTTCTCCTTCTTCTTCATTTAGGAGATCTTTGATGTCATCTTAGATGAGAACCAGTTGTCAGATGCCTGTGAGCACATAGCTGAATATCTGGAGTCTTACTGGAGAGCCACCCACCCACCAGAGATGGAGACAGCCAAGTCTGCACTGGAGCCCACGGAGAGCACAACCCCCAGCAGCCCCACACCTGCTAAGGTAGACTACAGTATGCATGCAAAATGTGAAGGGTCCTTTCAAATTTTCTGTTCCATTTTTATTTAAGTTATTTGTTTGGATACAATGGTTGCAAAGAACAATGTTACTACTGTAGCATGTGTGCTGCCATTTGTAACCCTTTTCTTTTCCACCCACTAAAACTATTTAAAGAAGACAGATATGAGATAGACGAAACTCTGGTGAGTGATATGGCTTATGTTGTATATGTAGTATAGAGAGTCTGTAAACTTAGTGTATTAGGAGGTAGACTTAGTCTCTAGTCAGATGTTCTGTTAAACAACATTAGATTAGTTTCAATAGTGCTACATTTTACCATCTTTACCCAAATTAAGAAAAATAACACATTTGAAAGCACACAGGATATGCTATTTCATAAATAGCATAAAGTGTCTTCAGAAAGCTTGAACACAGAAAGTTGAATATTTGTATGTCAGATGTCAGAATGAAATGCCTATAGTAGTATAAAACATTTTGCCAATACTGCTGTGGAGTGTCAATGTGCTTTTTCGCAAACGTCTGGCGTGCAGCAATGTTCTTTTTACTAAGCATTGGCTTCCTTTGTGGTGTCCTGCCATGAACACTTTACTTGTTCAATGTTTTATTTACTGTAGACTTATGAACACAGATGTTAGCCAGTTCCAATGTTGCCTTCAAATCTTTGGCTTTTCACTCAGATGGTTGTTTCTTTTCCTTATTGATGAGTCTGTGGACGATCATCTGTCATTTCCCCCCACACATCGCTAACCTTACTTGCTCTTGTCGATTTCTTCTTTACAACATCAGAAGAATCTGACCATTTCTTTCTTCACAGGCTACTCAGGTGCTTGTTCAGTCCCTTGTTATTTCAGGACTGGACTACTGCAACTCACTCCTGGCAGGTCTGCCTCTGTCCACCATTCGTCCTCTGCAGCTGATCCAGAATGCAGCGGCACGTCTCATTTTCATCCTTCTCAAATTCTCCCACACGACCCCACTTCTCTGCTCCCTGCACTGGCTTCCTGTAGCTGCATCAAATTCCAAACCCTGATGCTCGTCTACAAGGCTAAAAATGGGCCAGCACCCACTCACCTCTCTGCTCTAATCACATCACGCACTGCACCATGTTCCCTCCGATCCTCCAGCATTCCTCGTTCCACTAGTGAAGTCTTTGAAATCACTTTGAAACCCTATCCAGCATCATGTAAACCAAAAATTCTTGATCCTAGATCCTCTGAAAGCTCTTTTTGGTGAGGCATGGCTGATTTTAGCGTATTCTTCTTGTGTGGAGAGAACTCAAAAAGTTTCCACACCTCCAAACTCATTTTCTTAACAATACTCCAGGTATGCTAAAACCCGACTCCAATGACCTTTTTTAAGATCATTAACTCAAAGAGTCAATAAATGCCTCAAAAATACTTTTTCTACTAGTACTATGACACTTTTATTGTCATAGAATTATTTGAGTATTTGCTCTCAATTAAGACACGAAAGAACAAAATTTATCCGTTATATTCTAATTTTAGTCACATATAATTATTATAATAATTATATGTTACTATTATTAATGTTATATACTCACACTATTTTTCTTTTTCTAAGGTGTGTATACATTTTTTGGCTGACTCTACAGTATATGTACAGTATATAGAGAATTTGAACCTGGGACCTTCTAATGAGTAGTCCAACACCGTAACCACTGAGCTGCCACTGCCTAAACCACAGGACACAGTTATAAGAGTAAAAACTTTTTAAAGTAAAAACATTTTTTTTTTTCCTTAACATAATTTCCTACTAGACTAATGCTCTTATCCCAGCATTTCATTAGTGCTTGGAAACCATTAAGTCAGACAGTTTTCTCAGTACACCAGAGCCATGCTTGGACTGTCTGTTTTACATCTGAAGTACTGGCCTCCTAGGAACTCCTTTAATGGCCCAAACATATGGAAACTGCTTAGAGTAAGGTCAGGACTGTACATGGGATGTAGCAACAACTCCCAGCTGAGTTTCTGTAATGTGCAAGCGGTGTTTGTGAATGATTGTGTGTACATTTCCCACAGACAGATGTGTCTCTTCTGTCTGTGGCTGTTTTAAAATGTTTGCATCATTCATATGTTTTACTGCAGCTAAGAGTCTCATCAATGTACTGTGCTTGAAGCTTTGTGTAAATGTCAATCAGTTCCGGTTTGACTGAATGTCCCTCACATTAGGTGTATGATTCCGGACATGTCTACATCATGGGATGGCATTTAGTCATGTTAAGAATCCTATTTATTTATATGATTTAATCCTTTTTTTTTTGTGGAAACCAATTTAGGAATGTAATCGACCAGCCTATTAACTAATTTGTGTCCAGTGATATTTATCTACTCTTGTATCTATTTTCTATACATGTCAGAAAATGTATCAGGATAGTCCTCAAAATACATCTGCAAATTAAGAGGCATATAATGTTATTTGTTTTAGGAACTTGGAGAAAAAAAAAAAAAAAAAAAAAAAAAAAAAAATATATAAAAAAAAAAAAATA
>JAOVVA010000044.1:21264417-21275566 GCA_028565275.1 Leiocassis micropogon | reverse complement strand
GAAAAAAAATTGTTTTAACACTGGCTTTATTGTGTGTGTGTGTGTGTGTGTGTGTGTGTGTGTGTGTGTGTGTGTGCGTGCGTTTATACTAGAGACATATTTCTTTTATTATTTTTTCTTGTCTCAGATCATCTTCAGTAGTCCAACCACATCTCTACAAGACGGTAATAAAGCTGTCCATCATGGAGCCTCTATAGATGACGTCTCCTTCCTGAACTGTGAAACCTCATATCAACCACCAGGTGGGAGTCAAAGTCTAAATGCGGTCTCTGGTTAGAAATGAGGACAAGCCTTACCCCAAATGGGTGCAGTCTTTCTATAATTCTGTGCTTATTTGTATGGTTCATGAGTGTTCAGGAACTCGATTTCTGTTACAACTATAATTGGTAGTGCAGAAAATTTCTAAAGTTAAAGCTTGAAAAAAATATATAGACTGGAACATTATATAAATACATAAATAATACAGGGTGGGTAAAAATTAACTAGGTAATATTTAATGGCTGTAGAACTTGTAGTATCACTGGAACACCACCCCATGGTGCACCACCCCATTTTGCTCCTACTGTGCGTGCGTGGTTAGACCAGCATTTTCCAGGACATTGGCTGGGATGATGTGGACCTCATGAATGAAAAAGTCAAGATCTCACTTCAAGTGATTTTTTCCTGTGCGGGTACGCAAAACAGGATGTATACAGGACAAACCCTTAAGGATTTGGAGGTATGGATTCAGACGTTTCTCAGCAATATCCCAAACCACTTCCTTTATTCCATCCCCAGGTGTTTAAGGAAACTGGTTGATGCCACCAGTGCCTACGTTGACCTTTTAAGAATTGTTTCATTTCCTATATAATGAAGTGCTATACATTTTGTTTCAATGAAGTTGTATTAAACATATGGATTTTACTACCAATTTTTAATGCCTAGTTACTTTTCACCCACCCTGTAGATCGTACACATGAATTATTTGATGTAGTTCATTACACAAACATTAACTCAAACACTATAGGTGGGGACAAATGGGGATTGTATTTTGCAATCTTTTACTCTTGTTTAAAATGCATTGCTGTTTTCTGTCTGAACCACTCCTGAATCTACTTGAGGTTTACCAAAAGGTGCAGTAAGGGCAGAGAGATATATATATATAAAGACACATTTGAAGCCCAAAATTAAAAATGAGACACCCTATGGCTTGTTTAGGCATCTGTATATAGTACATGGACCATAAGGGCACAAACTGACCAATTGGAACAGGGTCACAGCAGGAGGCATTTAAATAAAATTTAAAAAATCAGTGCTCATAGCCATTTTAGCTTTAATTTTAATGATTTTATTCTTAAAAAGTTATTTTAATAAGTCATTCTAAAAAAAATAATTCGAATAAAGCAATTATTTAAAATGTCTATTATATAGTATTTTAAACGTGTATGTGAATATATTACAGTTACATTTGGCCGTATGGTTTCTGGTCTCTCTAAAGTAACTTAAAATTCAGGGAGTGAGTCAAAGTTATTACAGTTGTGCAATTTTAAGGGATAGTGGAAATATAGTGATCAGCTTACTACTACTTTAACTTAGTACAACAACCTGCATAGCTTAAACCCTTTAATGCTAAGGGAACTGAACATGAATGATGTAAGATCATAGCTTCCTTAATGTGCTCCAGGTTTGTCTACTACTGGCTGTTCTTTTGAGAAAGACCTGTGTGGGTGGGTACAAGGAAGTATCGGGGACTTTCACTGGCTGAGAAAAACTGGACCAACTGAAACTGTCAATACTGGCCCTGCAGGAGATCACACCAGTGGCACAGGTCTGTCAGCCATATGCACTGCGCATCTGAAACATTATCCATTATTTATACATTGTTGTTTCATTGCTGTGTTATTTCGCAGGATATTATCTATATATTGAAAGCTCAGCTCCTAATAGAAGAGGCAGTGTAGCTCTTCTGAAGTCTCCTGTTCTCCCGCCTGCTGGACAGAATGGATACTGCCTACAAATCCAGTATCACATGTTTGGAGCAACTGTGGGCTCACTAAATATAATTCTACACTCTGTTGAATCCAATGTGTCCGCTGTGGTGAGAACGCAGCTTTTTTTTTTTTTTTACCAATGATATTAGTCTATTCTTTCACCTTTAGGAACTGGATTAATCATGGGTACTTTTGACAACACTAGGTGTGGCAGAGGGTGGGCTCTCAGGGGAACGAGTGGCATGTGGCCCAGAGGCATGTAACCCTGAAAGAAGTTCATCAGATATTGATCACGGCTTCAGTGGGTGGAGAAGCTGGAGATATCGCTATAGATGACTTATCATTTACTGAAGGAGCTTGTACTCCCACAGGTACTTTAGAGCATGACTCATATCCTTGTTTTTGTTTAAAATAGGCTTTCTTTGAATCAGGTATTGCTATCTTGAAATATTTTTGTTGATTAATGTTGCATAGTATTATGATACAGTATGTGTCCACTGGCAAGATTGCAGTTTTTTTTTTTATTCTAATATTAGTGTGCTAGTGAAAAAATTCATCATATGGTGAAGGTTTGACATTTTCTGCTGTATATACAAATATAAAAAAGGCTATGGCATTTTAAAGATTAGCTGACCTCAAAGTGAAAAGAAAATTACATTTACATATTGCATTCTGGAGCAGCACAGTGTAACAACCGGATTCCTCCATCTTTTGGGGCTGTTCGCCTGAATTCTTCCACAGCAAATGGGTTTTCTCAGTCTGCCATACATTTATTAAAAATCTATTACAGTCTTGACAAATGGTCATAATATTTTTTGTTGCTAGAATCAGCAGCAACGCATACTGTTTAATGCTTCCATGCATCATCACTTAATGTATAACAACTCTTGAATTGATCAAGTGCTTAATAAAATATGAGGGTTTAATAGCTTTTCGGGCCTGGCTGCAGTATATGTACAATATGACTAATGTATTTCTGAAATACATACATAAATGTAGATATTATTAAATTTTGTGCATTTAATATTAGTATGCTGACAATAATATTTGTTGATTTGTTGCTTAAACGATAGTGCTTTTTTGTTTCAGATGGCCTTTGTGACTTTGAAGAGGGGAGCTGTGACTGGACACAGGATGTTGATGATGATCTAGACTGGGTTAGAGGATCAGGAAATACCCCAGTCATTAAATTCCAACCAAACTTTGACCACACAACCAATACAGACAATGGACATTACTTCTACATGGACTCTTCATCTCATGTATCAGGACAGACCGCTAGGATGTTCTCTCCTTTCTTTACTACAGGTACATTAGGAAATAACATGCCTTCCACTTTCTCTTATATTTAAATTCAGCCAGTCTATCCTTGTACATGTGGGAATTGGTGTGCCAAAATAGTCTGTAAGTTAAAACACTATATAAGTGCATATAAATCATCCTCTATCCTATATCTATTTCTAGTCCTAGGGGTAATTACACTTGTAAATCACTAGGATCAAGTGTATTCCTTAATTTGTTTTACCTACTGCAAAATATTTATGCTTAAGCGTAAGAATCTATTTTCAGATTTGTGCTTTATTTTAGGAAATGGACAGTGTCTTCATTTATGGTATTATTTGAGTGGGAAGGATGTAGGGACGCTCAATGTGTACCAGAAAAGCTCAAATGGAGCCTATTTGCTGCTGCTGAGACAGTCAGGAGAGCAAGGCAAGATGTGGAGATTTGCACAGGTGCCACTAACCAACACTGGCCCAGAATACAGAGTGAGTCCTTTAATCATCACTATGCCAGTATTACAGTCATATGCCCCTGAGACCTGGTCTCTATTGATGTATACATTGCAATTTCTTCTCACTGTTTTTCTTTATTAGTACCTGATAATTACAAACTTAAAAACCTAAATAGAACGATGTTAATATAAAATAAATATACCAAACAGTCCTCATATGAGAATAATAAGAGGATGAAATTGGGAGAAAATGTCCTGTCCTAATATGAGGACATTTTTGTCTCAAAAGTTGAAGGCATTATTATGGATGCTGCAGTCCTTGTCCTTATACAGTCCGAGCTATCCGATACACAACATCCTGATGAATCCCTAAAGGTATAGTTTAGATCTGGTCCTTTACAGTATATTACACTATACTGTAGATTCAAATGTATTCGGACACCGGAGTACCAAACACCCCATTCCAAATCCACAGGTATTAATATTAACTTCCTTTTCACTATTCTAATAGCATCTACTCTTTAAGGCAAGGTTTCCCCTATATTTTTTGAATGTGGCTGTAGGAATTTGTGCTTATAAAAGCACAAGCGTGCAATAAGCTGGAGTTCTTCCAGACCAACCTTGGTCAACCGTGTCTTCATGGATCCTGATTTGCGAATATTGTCATGCTGGAACACAAAAAAAATTGGTCCTCAGAACCCAAAAATTGGCAATTGAAAAAATATACTACTACTACTACTACTATACTACGAATAATAATAATAATAATAATAATAATAATAATAATAATAATAATAACAACAATAGTTTAGTATTCATAATGCTGAACCTATTTCTAGGCTTCAAAACTAATTTCAAGGTTGAGATAGCATTATTCTATTTGCAGATATACTTGGTTTACTGTAATTATATATGAAAATATTTGATTAATTTTTACTATTTCTAAGATCATTTCACTTGATAAAAAGGTCCAGTAACTAATTATTAAATTCATAACTTGCAACACAATTTATTCCAAAATTCAGAAAACAAATATTCTAATAAGTGAGTAAACAAGGATAATGACGTTCATCATAACATTTTGCTTTTGTTACATTTGGTCATGTTAGATTTGTTACGTTTATTACTTATGTTTAATTAAACATAGATTCAGGAGTTTTTTTGTTTACTAGACATTGCATTTGCTTTGCAGTGCATTGCACTGCAGCTCCTTTCATATTGTCACATCTTAGGATATCAAAATATCAACCTTTACATTTAGAAACTTATGGAGGGAAACCTATTATTATTTGTGTTGTATCATAGCATTCTTAACTCTTTCGACTACTGTACTGTACATGTTTTAGACTTTAACCTACTAGATAACCTTGTGATTTTATAAGTACATCAGATCAGGCTGGATTCTTTCAGACATGACAGATGAAAAACTACCTAACTAAATATTAGTTAATAAATAAATATTGTCTCTTTCTTCCACATTAAATGGTTTTGATTTTACAGTATATCTTTTTTTGTTCTGATTAATCTAATTTAGATGGCTTACTTTTACTTTAACTTCATGTATTCATACTGTACACAAGTAAATATTATGCTATGTACTATCTAAATAACATTTAAAGACAGCGAGAAATACTGTAATGCAGGATGGCTTTTGTTTCAGATCATAGTGGAGGGGATAAAGGGACAGAGTGAGCAAGGCACTTTGGCTGTGGATGATATGCTGTTGTCACACGATTTATGTTCCGGTCCAGGCCTCTGTGACTTTGAGGTGAACATGTGCAGCTGGCACAATCTAATGGCTGAGGACAATATGGACTGGCTCCGAAATCAGGGAAACTCTAAAAGCCCCAGCACAGGGCCAAGTGTAGACCACACAACAAACTCCTCCACTGGTAACCTTTTTAAACGTTCACACAGTGCCACTTCTTTAATTGTGCGGCTATAATAATATATTTCTTATGTTTCTATAGGTTATTATTTATATGTGGACACCACAGTGGGACGCTGGGGGGACAGAGCATTGCTGCTCAGTGAAATCTTATCCCCAAACAATAGGCGACAGTGCTTTATGTTTTGGTACCACATGTATGGCCACAATGTAGGGACTCTCAATTTATACATCAATAACAGGTAAGAAAAAAACAGCACAAAAAAAAAGAATTGTAACATCAGTTAAGTTAAATACAAATGTAACAGTTCGAATACACATGTTCTAACTCTGTCTCTCTCTCTCTCTCTCATACAGGACATTGCATGATAATGGGGACAGACTTGGATATTTGATTTGGACAGAATCCGGGGATCAGGGAAATGTGTGGTGGAATGCCAGAGTGAACATTAATCAAATAGAACCATTCTGGGTATTAACCCTTATGCTAATTAAAAAATTATTTCACCTTGACATTAATTCATAATTATATCGTATAATATGTATGACCTTTCATACAACAGTTCGTGTTTGAGTATCGCAAAGGCAAAGACACTGGAGGAGATGTGGCCATTGATGATATACAAATTACTTACACATTATGTGACCCAGAACCGCCTACTACAGGAGCCTCTTCTAATGGTAAGACATTTTGTCCTTAACATAACCAGATTGATATACTCTGAGTTCTCTGTTAGGAAATAACATTATAACATTAAAATGGTACTGTTTACGTGAAATGGCACTATTAACCGAATATTTATGTGTACAATATACATAGTGTGTGGATGATAATATTTATGACCCATCATATCAAATCAGTTATTAAGTTGCATTTTGGGTGACTTGAGTTATGCATATTTTCCTCATTCAATAAGCTCCATTTCAATATCAAGTTTATTACTATATTATGTGTATCATGTATTATTGTGCTTGAAATATAGCCAGTAAGAGTTTGCTTATGAGTGGGGGAAAAAACAGATTGAAATCTTATTTTTGGAATAGTTAAAGAAAAATCGTAAGATTGTAAGAAAATTGTAAGAAAAAAGATAACCTTCAGCCTCATTAAAATTTTACAAATTATGTTAAAAAATCAGGAAGATAAGGTATTTATAGCTGATTTTTGCTGAAATTTAAGATTTAATAAGTTTCACCTACTGCACATTATTGTCCATAGCTAAAAACTATCCTGTGCGATAATACCTGATTAGATATGACAGCTCACATTTTGGTTAATATCACCTTTGTCGTTAAGAAGTTATGTAAACATGTTGTTTAAAATGGTTTCAACATGTAGTTTAAATTGTCAGTAGTTATCAATTTTATCTGAGGAAAAATTAGCAAAAAAAAAAAGTAAGATCTGCAATAAATATATTTCTTGGTAGCAGAGTGCTGGACCCTCCTGTGTATATACTCATTTGTTTACATTGTGGGATAATTTTCAGGAGTAGGAATAGGTGTGGCAGTTGCAGTAACATTACTGGTGATCGCCGTAGTCTGCAGCGCCCTGTACATACTCTGGAGGAGGCGCTCAAACAGGTGTGTTCCAGTAAGGTTAAGGGTGGTAAAGATTATTAAAAAGGAGATGAAAGAGAAATGGGCTGAAATACTTTGTACTCTTAACAGAGAAAACAATACAGAGCATGATGTTCTGGGCAAGAATGAAGTCTATGATCTCTATGACTGTGAATTACAGGTATGCATTTCTAAGCAATACTAATCATAAAGTTTTTTATTCCTATAGTGTGGCTCTCCTATGTGGATAAATATTCTTTTCCAGGATTCAGAGTCTTGATGGGTGGACGATCAGTTTTACAGTTTATGCGAAGAGAGAGACAAACTGAGCCAGAAGAAACCGACAACCTTAATGATAATAACTTAATGTCAAAACAACTATGTATAGTCTTATCTGTTTCCTTTGTTTTTACAATATCCATCAAATAAAGTCTCAGTTGAAGACCACCAGACGTTAATTCACTTAGGTCTCGTCTGGGTCAAGAAATGGAATTCAGGAGGAAGAAACAAATTTCTTGATTCCACATGGAAATATGTAAAACATCTGGAACTAACCAAACTGCATTGGGAATGACCCCAGCTCTGTCCTAGACAGTAATCATCCGGAACAGATCCTTCTCTGGCTACTGGGTCTATCAGCCATGTGAGACATGTCACACATACCTAATCCCCTCATTCTTCACAGGAACCAGTTTCCTCACTAGTGAGCAAACACACGCACACGCGCACACACACACACACACACACACACACACACACACACACACACACACACACACTGCAACATCAATATGGAAAATGTGCAATGAGGTGATTAGAAAAATTTTTTTTAGCAGTCTGTGGACTTGGGGATGTCTGGAATTTTATGATGAATGGTTACATTGACTAAAACCCCATCCTAAACCAGTATTTTTTTTTATAGTGCTGACACAGTGACAGCCATTAATGTTCAGGAAATACTTATACCACTTTATTTGACTGATATGGGATTGTGGTTCTGATGGCTAATGATTAAGTGTGTCTAGAGAAAAAATAAAGCATTACTCATGGACGGAAAGTTTTAATGTTTCTTTTTTGTTACTTTTGTGGTCACCTAACATGACCTATCCAAAGATCTTAGATTTCCATTCTGGGAAAGAAACCATTAAGAGAGAGTTTTAGTCAGGACATCAAACAGTCATTAAGGGTTAACATGGATGCCAGTACAAAACAGGCGAATTAATCTTCAAGCGATCAAGTAAAAAGTAATATTTTAGTGTTGATGTTGTTTAAATAATTGGTTGAACCAGCTCACAGTCCATCAGAATAAAAAACCTGTGTAACAATATTAGCGTGTGCAACTGGCTGGAAGTCATCTGGCCACCCCTGTTGGTGTAATCAGTAGTTGGATGTTTGAGCTGTATGTAGGCACAGCATATGTGAGCAAGTGTCAGATGGAAACACTCCTGTGCTGCTGATGCCATTCGCAGCGTCAAATCTACCGGAGTTAGAGCTCCTCAAAGGTGTCGTGTCAACCAACAGTTTTAGGATTTACTGAGCTCTGTGTTGGAAATGGCAGCAAGGTTCAACGTGTTTCTCGGACTGTTCACAGCCATTCAGTTGAAGTTTACCATTGAGGAGCTGTCAAGAAGTGGTGAGTAAATGATTGGAGACATAGTAGATGATCCAGAAAATTTGGTTTGCACTGCATGAAAAAACAGTAAGTTTAGGGAATGTTTAAAAAATAAATTCTTAGTAAAGTTCTTTGCAAAGTCACTTTTACAAACCACAAGACAAAATGCTGTACTGCAAGTAAGCAGTGGATAAAAAGTTGTGCTGCTGGGAAACATTTACAGATTTTGTGGTATAGACTGCAAACTTAAGATATGCAACCATCACTTTTTGATATGGCTTTTTTGTCCTCGCCATTTTTAATGCCTAGTTTTCTAACCACCACATTTATATGCCCAGTTTTTGTCCCGTTTTTTTTTTTTACTGCACCAGGTTTGGCTCTAATATTTTTTAATATGATCATTTCTGTCCCTAGCACCAGAATGGTTGGTTTTTTCCCCCACCAAGTTTATATAGGCATTTTCTCCCCACTGTTCTTTGCTATGCATAATTTTATTCCCTTCACTTTTGATATACCTGGTTTTGTATCTATTGATGAGTCTGTTTTTCCTTTCAACTATCCTTACTTCCAGTGTTTTAACACACAGTTACATTGAAAAGACAGGCAGTTTACAGTAAATATGCTGTTGTCAATAGGTATCTCTCTCTCTCTCTCTCTCTCTGTCAAAAAGAAAGCTTTTTCAAAAAAAGGTTTTGCCAAAGCTACAGCTAATCTCCCCTACAAATTCAGCAAGAACATCTTAATATCTTATGTTTGCTACAAGTAATACTAGATTCATTCACAACATTAACATCATAACTCTCAGTTATAACAAGGGAAATTATCTTTTGGCATATTGAGCTCTAATTCTCTAAATCACTGCAACATCATTCTGAGCACAATTATCTAATGAGATACTGTATGCCATTGAAATGGTTGAGTGGGTTGCTGTAGTAACACCAAAGGGCAGTATGGCCTGCTCATTTGGCAGATTTAATCATAACGATTGACGCAAATCTTATTTATGCACCATGACCCAAAGGGTCTGCTAGTAGTAAGTGTATAGATCTCCTCGTGTCAGAAGGAGCTGAGCTGAAAAAATAATTTCCCATGTATGATGCATTCTCCTCTCCTACGCTTCTAATGGTTTCCCATCAAGGTTATACACAGCATTGGCTCTGAGTGTTTTTATATCAGTATCTATTGTATCTACTGCAAATTATATCAGTCAAAAGTTTGGACACACCTTCTAATTGTCTTGTTCTGTGGTTCAAAACTATGAAATAACACATGGAATTAGGTAATTAAATAACAACAGTCAGTTGTTTTTTTTAAGACATGAAGTGGTTGTAATACAGTAATACATTCTTTTAAGAACAGTATTGTCAAGTGCATTTGCAAAACTTGTCATGCACAAACATGAAACTGGCTCTCATGAAGACCATCCCAGCAGAAAGCAAGACCAAAACTTACGTCTGCTGTAGAGAAGAAGTTTATTTAGAGTTACCAGTCTCAAAAATCACCAATTAAGGAACAGCACCTCGGATTAAGGCCGTTATGAAGGCTTTACAGAGCATACAGTAAGTGGCAGACGCATCTCAATATCAACTGTTTACCTTTGACTAGTAATGTAACGTTGCATTCTAAGACTCGACAGACACCCGAGCATCCGTAATTTAGCTATTGTGTGCCACCAAGAGACACCACCATCAGCAGACCCCCACAGAGACGGATGATGACCGGAAAAAACAACAGACCAGGCTTTTTTTAATCTATCAGAATTGAGGGTGGGCTGAGTGGGCTTTAAGTTCCTCATCGGTTCTAACAACATAGTGATGTTCAGTACAAAAATCACCAGGGTGACACAATATTAAAGTGCCCTCTTATGTAAAATTCACTTTTTAGTTATTTTTAGACATTCACATGGGTCTCCTGTCTGCATAAACACACAAATCATGAGAAAAACATTCCCTGCTGTTTTTTATTTTTCCATTATCCTATTTGCCAAGGCTTAAATAAGCAAGTTAGGTTTTTTCACCCCATTATGACCGAATATATCAAGCAAACATCTCCCTACTCAGTTGTTTCCAGCTCTGCAGTTTCTGGGCACAATTTTTAAATTACATTAAATAAGGTTAGTGGCTAATTTCTTTTGGTTTACTGAGCCTTCTTCAGCTCTTAGTTGTGTTTTGACTTTTGCATTATTAAATATTGAAGATGTCATCATGAAATAAAGCTGTTACATAAACTTTCCCTCATTTTTGTTTATCAGAAATGTAGGTGGGAAAAGCTTGAAAACAAGTGGGAAGTGCATAATAATGTCACACACACCCGTTCCAGGAAGCATAAAAGGAGACAAGATGGCGCTTCACACTCGCTCAGTCATTGAGTTTCGCCCATGTTGGTCCAGATTG
>JAOVVA010000044.1:21230798-21241959 GCA_028565275.1 Leiocassis micropogon | reverse complement strand
AATAATAATAATAATAATAATAATAATAATAATAATAATAATAATTGCACCTCCAGGGTTGGGGTTCGAGTCTCACCTGTACTCCCCGTGCTTAGTGTGTTTCCTCCATGTTCTCCTGTTTCATCCAACAGTACAAATACATGCAGATTAGACCATACATTTTGATCAGAGACATAATTTTTCAACCAGTTCTAGATAGCCTGTGTGATTAGGCTAAGTTGCGTTCCCAAATTGCCGATAATTGTGCAAATCCATGTGTAAATGTTGTTCACGTTTGTAAATGGGGAATAAATAGAATAGTAAATACAATTGGCCTCCATGGTCCCTAGTTGTACTACAAAAGTTTCTAGATGGATTGATGGAAATCAAAAGATACCTGCAGTATCTTTACAACCCACTAGGGGGCTGCAGCACACTCACTCAATCTTCTATACCGCTGTATTCAGGGTCATGGGGACCTGGAGCCTATCCCAGGAGACTTAGGGCACGAGGCAGGGTACACCCTGGACAGGGCACCAATCCATTGCAGGGCACACACTACAGGCAATTTGGGAACGTCAATTAACCTAACCTACATGTCTTTGGAATGTGGGAGGAAACCAGAGTACCCGGAGGAAACCCACCGAGCACGGGGAGAACAAGCAAACTCCATGCACACAGAGACAGGAATCGAGCCTGGCTGAGAATCGAACCCGGACCCTGGAGGTGCAACAGTGCTAACCACTACACCACCATGCCGCCTGGGCTGCAGCATACACTTAGGGAAATCTTATTCTAGATATTTGTGTTCTTCTTCCATCACGCCGTTTAAAGTAAGATTTATCATTTGACTCTTTGACGTTTTGTTTATTTATTTATTTATTTTTTAGATCACATGGACAAACAGAAGATTTGGATGACTAAGGCATTACGTACAATGATCAACATAGTCTGAATTATATGACATCAATTCTTTAAATACATACAAAATGTACAGTCAAGGTCAAGTTTAGAATTATTTTCTCCTCTGTTAATAAATCCAATACAGTATTTACAGTACTTCACTGGCTATTAACCTTTTCCTGTTATACTATAGATGTTATTGCATTACCAAAAGTGACCACCAAGTGCCAGTAATTATTCAGTCTTGAATTGTAAAGCGTGTGTAAAGAACTGTATTCTACTACTGTCTCTATCTCTCCAAAATGTTTTAAATAAAACTCCTCTAAGAGCATCTAACATCATTACTGACTTTTAGTGATTGGTTTATTCTTGTCAGTTTCACAGTGGGTGGCACACACACACGCACACACACATTCACTCCAAACCAGGAACTCTGGATCTGTGAAGAGGCAACGAAATGGCAGGTGGCCAGGTAAGCCAATGCCACCCATCTGAAATCTGCTTTTTTCCAATTATTATATCACTTATCTTAAGTAGCACAAATAACCAACAAGTAAACAAGTCGTTGTTACATATACTGCTAAAGATGGCAATATTACAGGGTTTATTTAAGAGTAAAGCAATGCAGAGTGTGTAGGTGGTGAGCCACATCTTCTACCGTGTCTGGGTGGTGTTGAAACTTTATACTGGGAATGCCGAGCTCAGCTTTAAAATCTTTTGCACAAGTCACTTCTCACATCACTCCCATGATGGATGATAAAAAGTAAATCATTTTGAAACAGAAAGTATGAACACAAATCATGACAGCTGTAAATAATACAGAAGTGATACTCTTGTATCAGACAGAAAAAAAGAAAGATGGCATGTTCAAATGCTATGCATTTAAATACCATAAAATATATTAACATATAATAAACATAAAATCTTAAATTTAGAAATAAACAACATCTACAACAGTAAAGGAGTGCTTATGTATTTCTAAATTTGTGTTGAAGTCATCATTGAAATGTATATATAATACTTTTTTCTGTCCTGCATATGTTAATAAACTTGTAATAAATTTGAAACAAGAATAAAAATTATGGCAAAAAGATATATAAGCCTTCAATAATAACCCAAAGTATTATTATTATTATTATTATTATTATTATTATTATTACTCCTAATCCCCTTTCCCAGGACAGGTTGAGAAAAAAATATGAAACCATGAACAACTTCCAAGTCATTATAACTTTAAATATCAAAGTACTGAGAATGTAAAGTTTAAAATAAGGGCAAAATACCTACACAGCATTGCAGTATTGTGTAAAGATAACCGATTAACTGGTGACAAAAAAAACACAGTTTTGAAAAAGGCTGTCCCTGGTAGATCTCACGGTAATGCCATGGTCCGTGGTTTATGTTCACGTTTTATCAGACTTGGTTTATTTTTCACCGAAACTTAATGGCTCACAATCACATGAAAACACAAACTACAATTCCAGTGGTATCACATTGGATCACATAAAGTTAAAGCATGCGAGAAGAAAAACCAAACAACTCTATTTACCCGCCTCCCCCCAAAAAATAATAATAATTACCAATGTTAAAAAAAAAAACTCAACATAGTAAAAAAAAACTCACACACCAGCTGAAATACATCCTCTGTGCAATTAAATTCATGAGTCAGTTTCCATCCCTCCCTTTTTTTTCCCTTCACACAGACACACATATACACACACCCACACAAAATACTAAGGTTTGGACTTCACGCACTTGACAGCAGAACTAGAAAGCGAAGGCTTTTTTCTGGCTCCTCACACAAGGTAAGGCACATCCTCTTTAACCCAGGAGATAGAAATGTAGAAAGGAAGCTTAGATATATTTGGGATTATCTCTGTACATGCACAAATTATTCAGTTTTTCTCTGTGTTAAAGGTGAAGTTGTTTTCAAAGCCAAAGGCCATGAATTAATTATTAAACTCAGACCTGATTAGGTGCCAAATGTGCAAAAATGCATTCTCAGTATTCAGAAATGTAAAAAAAAAAAAAAAACTCTTTATTTTCAGTGCAATATTTACACAAGAAAGTAATGGGACGGACTTACTCAGTGTCCTTGATAGTCTTTTCCCAGAATCAACATTGCACTTCTTTAGAAAATAATTTGCCAAAATGTTTGACTAATAAAACAAGCACAGAGTTAGGAATGTTAGAGATGTTAGGAATGTCTCTATGCAGTCATATGCCTCAAGGCAAGATATACATATGGTCTGGTTACCATATGTACGCTTTCTTATGTGTACATTTTTGAGATGCAATAAGGTAAAATAAAAATGTCTTAGGATAAAGTACTTTAAAGAGCTTAAGATTTCATGACATAGCATGATTTCAGAAATGCATATTGTTAGTAACTTTAGTCTTTGATGATGATGATGATGATGATGATGATTATTATTATTACTGAAGACACAATACAGTCATTTGAATGATGGCATTCTAAAATAATCTCACTTTTACTGTCTCAATAACTAAAACTTGTGGATTTTATGAAGCGTGAGAGATATAATTGATTATAGAGGACAATTACATTGCATTGACAATTCCTGAAAGGGGTTTTAATTATAATTAGATCTAAAATCATCATACATCATTAAAAAAAAAAAATTATGTTAAAATTTCAAATGATACAAAAATGTTAGTCAATGCATATTAGTTTTTAATATAAACCGACATTTAATAACTATTAAATTCTTAAGTTATATTTCATGTATACAAATGAAATACTTACTTATGGATTGGATTGATGTATGTATTAATGTAAGCTGTTCAGTTCAACTGAAACACATGAATGCACTAAAAGATAATAAAATGTACAGTTGTTATTGTCTAATGGTACAACTACCACTAGGTATTAATGCAATATGTTTAATGCAATATGTTTAAAAAAAAGTAGTCTTAGGTACATGTGCAGTTTCATAAGGAAGTGTTCCTCAGCATTTTGGAGAATCTGCCACATTCCTTCTGGATGGAGACTATTTTTGCTGGCAAAACCCAGCTGCCTGATTTGTGGTTTTGTTTAGTTTTTTGGTCCAAGAAAATTTTCTTAATCAAGAAAGTGTGATTAAATAATCAAGTGATGTTCTGAAACGTGAAATGTTTTTATCCTGAGTCAGTAATGAAGGAGCCATAAAACTAATTCCGTAAACAAAAAAACAGGCTGACTAAGACTTGTGCACAGAACTGTACATACAAAGTCAAATCCCCAGTGTTGATATATTACTTTCAGAGTTTATTTGATTCCAACTGGAGTCATATAAACCCTGCTCGGTGTTGATTCAACGCTCCGTATTAATTCAGCACTGGGGAATTTGTGAATGTATAATAAAAGTAACAATATTATTGTTTTGCAGAAATCTTCATTTTAAAGTAAATATGTCTTACTCAGAAGAGGATATTTATGAATATAATGAGACCGACAATGAAACCTACAACTACGATGACTACGAATCACCCTGTGATAAAAAGGACATTCGCTCTTTTGCTAGAGTCTTCCTACCCGTTATGTACGGGTTATCTCTAGTAGTGGGATTAACAGGAAATGCTCTGGTAGTCGCTGTATACGCGTATTCCAAGCGCTTGAGGACACTGATGGACATATTTGTGGTGCACTTGGCCGTGGCCGACCTCCTGCTCCTCCTGACCCTACCTTTCTGGGCTGCTGCTGCCGTTCATGGCTGGGAATTAGGAGAGGTTCTCTGCAAGGTTGTCACCGCCTTATACACCATCAACTTCACATGCAGTATGTTACTTCTGGCTTGCATCAGTCTGGACCGCTACCTGTCACTATTCCCACAACTCAAAGACCGTTTCCTGGGCCGGATTTTTAAAAGGAACTGCTCCGTCAAGCTCTGCCTGGTGGTGTGGATAGTCAGTTTCTTTCTAGGGATCCCTGATTTGGTGCTCTCGAGAGTTAAAGACTTTCATAGTAGGAAAGCCTGTATGGTGATGTACCCATCAGACATGGCCATGCAGGCAAAGGTGAGCATGGAGGTGTTAGAGGTGTTGTTGAGTTTCTTGGTGCCGTTGTTCATGATGTTGTACTGCTACTACCACGTGGTACAGAAACTTTTGGAGCTTCCACCAGAGAACAGGGGGAAGAGGTGGACAACTATTCGTGTGCTGTTGGCAGTGGTTGGAGTTTTTGTGCTCACACAGTTTCCCTACAATGTGGTGAAATTTTGCCGAGTCCTAGATGTGATCCACATGTTAATAAGCAAATGTGAAACGAGTAAAGCAATGGACAGGGCAGCACAGATTACTGAGAGTCTGGCGTTGATCCACTGCTGCCTGAACCCGGTGCTTTATGTGTTTATTGGCTCATCCTTTAGACTACGTGTGCTAAGGTTTGCCAAAGCGTTTGGCCAGAGGAGGAGATCGGCACGAAGGAGAGAGGAGTGTGGTGTGGAGATCTCATTTAATTCACATTCACAATCCCAAAAGACAAGTACTTTCTCCATATGAGTACATTTAAAAGTGATATAGAGAACAATGATAAGAAGCGTATTTTATTTTTGTCTATCTATTTGTATTCATATTCATTCATTTATAAGTGTGTGTATGTGTATATAATAATATATTCTATTGTATATACATAATATAAAGCAGTAATCCTGGATAAAATGGGAGGGTTGCGTCAGGAAGGGCACCCGGTGTAAAACCTGTGTTTTAAAACATAAGTTGTTATGCGGATCGAATGTTCCGCTGTGGCAACCCCTCGATGAGAGCAGCCGAAAGACTAACAACAGCAACAACATAATATAAGGCAGTGTCGCCAGTTAAAGTTTTTTTTCCTGCAGCTTGCAAAGGACTAGAAAAACAGGATGGTTTAACTGGAAGGATATTGAATTGTTTTTTTGTTTTTTTTGCCCTTTGTGCTCAAGCCCCAACGGAAAAAAGATGTACCGTGACAATATGTGCGAAATCAATTTAATACCTTTTTTATACAAAGGAAAATTAGATGTTTAAGGTGGATTAAACTGAATAAGGTGGATTAAACTGGATCTAACAAAACCTATCAAGTAGGTTTTTGACTTGACTATTTGACTTACTGAATATTACTAACATGTGTACAGACTTTTAAATAAAGCATGTACAGTACATACACAGGTTTGGGGTCTGTGCATTCTTGTCTTGTTTGGGTTTTTGATTATTGGTGTAAAACAGGATAATTTCATTTCAATTCAATGTTTTTTTGTATGGCACATTGTTGCAAAGCAGTTTTACAAAATTAAAAACAATATGGAAATAAATTATAAATATGTAAGCAAATATGTATTATAAAACTACTATTATGATAAGTATTAAACTATAGTTTGTCCCTTTGCTTTGTATTTGCTTTCCTCCATCTTTTACAGTCTGTAGGTTCATGCATAATCCAGAAATAACCAGCAATACTTTTGAATTTGGGGGGGAGTATTGTGAAACTAGTGTTTTTCTTTGGTAAACATCTGAAATTCATTAAGTTATGCTCTGGACAAGCAGGGACATATTGCTAACTTGTTTAGCACAATTCATTTTGGCAACGCCTAGACTGGTTTGGAGTCCTTGTTAGTTTAAAGGATGTCAATCTTTCCCAAATGATTAATCTTAAAATATCTTTTTATTTGATTTCCTTTGTTAAAGAAAATATTTGTGATTGAAGCAAGCCATCCATCATGAGTTAAGTGAAGTAAAAAAAATCGCTCTCTGTCCAGGAAAAAATATTGTTACATGTAAGTCTAAATTAGGATGTACAATGGATCCAGTGTAATCCATATAAACTATCTTGCAATGCCTTTCTGCAATTTGTATTACTAATTATACCAGCCTCAAGTATAAATCAACCATACGTGAAAAACAAAGGGACAGATTATAGATGTGCACAAAGGCACGTACTGATTCATCCTGCAAGAGTGTAATCTGATGGTGAAGCAGCAATGCATATTTCAAATGAATACTGGTGCATACTTCTAGTGCACAATGAGTCATAGGTTATGCACGATGGAACATGCTTCAGTGCTTACATTTTCAGGATCTTCCTTGGGAACACCCTGGATGAGACACCAAGCCAAAAAAGTGCACCATACACTAGGGGTTGTGTAACCAAGTCTACAAATACAGTCACTAGTCACTGCTTTGGGCAGAAACAGCTGGGGCAGTGGAAAAAAATACAATGAGTCAGATAGAAAGGAGAAACTGTAATGAAAACAGGCACTCTGTTTGACTAAAGGAAACCAATTCTGCAGCTGACTTTATACAAGACTACATTGGGGGAAACCAGAGTGTATGTGTTAAAGGAATGGTCAAGTTCATAAATAAAACAATATGGTGCACAGTTTTATTTAATTTCCTCATTGCACCCCCCCAACCCAAAAATACATCGAAACAGAAAATGTAGTTTGCAAATTGTGTATGGTTGCTTATACTGTAGAAGTGCAGTTTGACTTTAACTGTTCCAAACAAAAAAAAAGATAAGCAACTTATTATACTTTTAAACCATTTTTTAGATATAAACCATTTTTTAGCTGACGAGTATAAATATTTCCTCACTTTCCTAGGAACATTTAGATTGAACCAGTCCACTTTATATGGTAATAGTATGTTATTTTATGGTTTTTGTTTTACAGCTCAAAGTAAAAGTTTTTTCTCATAGATTCATGTGTTTTCAATCACCTATTAAAAAAACCTTGCTATGCATTTTAATCAAGTTTTTGTTTTATGTCTGGGACATGTTGGGTTCTGTTTAGACATTTTCTCCAAAGTAGGCCAGCAATCAACCTGGCTTACTTCATTCACTCATTCTCTACAGGGTTATGGGAGGCCTGGAGCCTATCCCAGGAGACTTGGGACATGAGGCGGAGTACTCTCTGAATGGGGTGCCAATCAGTCAGGGTACAATGGGAAATTTGGGAACACCAATTAGCCTAATCTGCATGTCCTTCGACGGTAAGAGGAAGCTGGAGTACCCAGAGGAAACACGGCAAGCATGAGAAAGAATATGCAAAGAGAACACACACAGACTCAAACCCTTGCACCCTGGAGATGCGAGGCCAAAGTGCTAACAACTACGCCACATACCCATTTGAAACAAGAGCCCCAGTGGCCTAATGGATAAGGCACTGGCCTCCTAAGCCAGGGATTGTGGGTTCGAGTCCCATCTGGGGTGGAAAATCTTTAAGAAATTTCCCTGCTGTTGGTCGAATAAAGGTATAGCTTATCTTATTTTTTATCAGTAACAGTGCGAGTGCTCTCCCCCACTGCACTTCTGTTCATATACTAATGAAAACCGCAATGAAACCATCATCTGTCACATCTGGAATGGTGGTAAGTCTGAATAGACAGAAAGATGAATCACTGGGAACCACCATGTTTGACAATCTGAAAGAAGAAGCAAACAATGTCTGTATTCCATAAAAGGCTCACAGGAAGTGCTTCCAGGGACAAAAGAGGAAGTTCAACCAACCACAGGGGTTGAGTCTATACTCGGCAGGTCATTAGCAGTGTGGTTTGGCATGGTAACCAGTAATGAGCTGGAGAGGCTCTAACACATTGTTGAGTTTGCTGAAATGCTCAGAGGAAGAAATCTGCATTCTATGACCACCACATCCTTGAACTTGTTCCCTCCAGCAGATCAGTGTGCACGAAATCCACCAGACTCCTATAATAGCTTCCTTGCAGCTGGAACTCTCCATTTCCTGTCAAATGCAGCATGATGAGTCACTGCCAGCATTATCTATGTGGTCAAGATGTATCAACACTTTTTAGAATGCAGCATTCTTTTTTGTGCAGAATTAAAAGCAAACTAAATAGAAAAATAAATATAACATACTTAATACATTAATAGGGATAATGTGATATCTATTTCTGTACATTTAGTAAATGTGTACTTATATTACCAGTGTCTGAGCATTGGTGGCTCAGTGGTTGGTTTCTCGCCTACCCGCGGAAGGCCCAGATTCGATTCCCAGTCAATGTCAAAACCCCAGGCACTGGATGCAGTGCCGGTCCCAAGCCCAGATAAAATGGGAGGGTTGGATCAGGAAGGGCATCGTAAAAACCTGTGCCAAAGTTGTGTCCGGAACTGATGGTCTGCTGCGGCGAGCCCTCAGTGGGAACAGCCGAAAGACAGGCGACAACATATTACCAGTGTTGTGAGTCCTTGGATCTTTTGTATTACTAATGCCTGTAAGAACAAGTCCGATTCCTTGTGTACTAGTGAACAGAAAAGCACAACCTTCTACCATTGTTGCTTGTGTCTATGAGGGAAATTGTCTCATTTACACAGAAGTGTATATAAAAAGAACATAAAACATACTTTTATATATTTGTAATAACTATAGGTACGTGTGCCTAGGTAATATGGTCAAACAAAATTCTTTCATTTAGAGCATTTTATTTACTGAACTAACTAAATGCCTTACTGTAATAAGGTCAGTAAGGAATAAGGGGAGGAGGAAAAAATTAGTTATGTCAAAGTTGAATGCTGTTGTGAATTTATGAACTGTATTTCTCTTGTATCAAGTTTGATAAAGCCGATAAGGTTGATACGAACAACATGTTCGAAGATAAGCACATGGTTTCTGTTCTACTAATTACATGAACATCTACCAATTTTCCTGGTATACATCCCAGAAACTGACAGAAACTTTTCCATCTAAGAATTGCAGTGGAAATGGAAAAAAAAGGTTGTTCTTTACACCTGTCTGAACCAGTCAGACTCAATAGGTATTCACTCACTCATCGTCTATTCCACTTTATCCTTTATACATGGTCGCAGGGGGCCTGGAGCCTATCCCAGGAGACTTAGGGCACTATGGGCAATTTGGGATTAGCCTAACCTGCATGTCTTTGGACTGTTGGAGGAAACCGGAACACTTGGAAGAAACACACAAAGCAAGGGGGGAGCATGCAAACTCCATGCACACAGACCTGAGACGGGAATCGAACCAGAACCCTGGAGGTGGAAGGTGACAGTGCTATCCAGTAAGGTATAGGTATTCATTATTGAAAAATCTTTATAACTGAGATAAATCAGTGGTTTACTTAAAGGCGAAAAAAAAAATGGTCACATAGTGTGGAAAATGAATGAACATCCTGCTCGTTTCACTTCCTTCTTTTTTAAACACTACAGATTTCACTTACACGCTAGCACAGTGTTACCACAGTGTTGATTAAACTAGCAGTCATTTAAACATTACCCTTTGACAACACTAAACACTATACTTTGGCAAAATCTTTTCTTCATACATCATATTAGGTTAGTTTAAAAGTTTACATTTGACCCTTTTATAATAATATTTGAGATGTTTTGAATATTTGTGTCTACTGCCCCCTTGTGGACGTTTGAAACCCATCTAAATTCTTACTTGTGTACACAATACAGTATAGTGATGGGAAGTTTGAATCCTTTTAGTGACTCGGTTCTTTGAATCTCGTTCATCAATATGAACGAATCTTTTTTTTTTTTAGTCATTTAGTTCATTTCGTTCTTTTCATTTTCAATAAAAAATACGTCCACATACACAAATTTTGGCTATAGTTCCAGTAATGAAACTATTACAATGCAGCTAAGGACATATTATAATAAGAATGAGTAGCTCACCTCTTATATCTTCCAGTCTGAGTCATTTGTTCTTTTGAATCTATTGTACCGCATAGCGGCTATGGGAGTCACGTGACAAAAGAACGAACGACTCGGAGTTGAAGAGTCATTAAAAAAGAATCGCTCAATTCTGTTTCCTGTACATAACGTACGGGGGTTTTGCGACGGTTTGCGCATGCGCGCCCAGTAGAAAACGAACGAATCACTCGCCGAGACTGCTCGTTCTTCTGAGTCACGTTAAGAGGTGGCAGAAACAACCTAAGTAAAGGTGCAGTTGCTCAGCTAAATTAAACCTCTTTTAGAGAATGAAGTAAACCTTGAAGTTGACATAGAAAGTAGGAAATGTAGGAAAGCACTAGTTCAAGCTAGATAGGTAGAGTAGCTGTCAATACAAACTGCCTAAATCAATACAGCATACCATACTCACTTGTCCACTTTATTAGGAACACCTGTACACGTGCTTATTTATGTACAGTATGTAAACATACAGTAGTTATCTAATCAACCAATCACCCAGCAGCGGGACAATAGACAAACCTGGAGGGTGAAAAAAAAAAAAAGCAGGTAATTTTTTTTTGCTTTAAAGAAAATAAGAATTTTTTGTCTAACTCTGAACTGTCCAATTTGGGTGAGCTTGTGCCCATAACAGCCTGTTCTTGG
>JAOVVA010000044.1:21217486-21230698 GCA_028565275.1 Leiocassis micropogon | reverse complement strand
AAGAAAATAAGAATTTTTTGTCTAACTCTGAACTGTCCAATTTGGGTGAGCTTGTGCCCATAACAGCCTGTTCTTGGTCATCTGCTGCTGTAGCTCATTCACCTCAAAGTTTGTTGTTTTGTTCATGGCGGGATTTGAGTTACTATGTCCTTCCTGGCAGCTCAGTCTAATCTGAGCTCTCGTACCACTAAGTGTTTCCACCCACAGGACTGTTGCTCACTTTTTTCCCCCCTTGTTTAGGGATTGTTGTGTGTGAAATACCCAGGATATCCGCTGTTTGTGAAATACTCAAACCAGCCCAATTTGTACCAAGAGCGATTCCATGTTTATAACGACAAAGATCTTCTTTGATTTGGATGTTTAATATGACAATAAGATAGAGCTCTTTAACAGTAGCTTCATGATTAGATTACTGCAGGAATGTGCAGCTGAACATAATTTAAAGCTCCTAATAAAGTGGCCATTCAGTGGAGGAGATAAGATTACAGTGATGGGAGTTGTGGCTTGCTGTTACATATGTCAAAGGTTAAATTTGTTAAGAATTTAAATGTGGTGAAGAAAAGTAGGGCAGATCAATAAAAAGGAGAAAAGAGTAGGCGGTATGGTGGCGTAGTGGTTAGCACTGTTGCCCCGAGGGAAAACTTGAACCCTCCACCCTGGAGGTGTGAGGCAACAGGGCTAACCACTAGGCCACCAGAGTGCCTCCAGGCCTCCCACAACCGTGTACAGGAAAAGCAGTTTAGAGAAAGTGAGTGATGATGATGGGACCCCTTGGGCCTGTGTGCGTGGAGTTTGCATGTTCTCCTGGTGCTTGGTGGGTTTCCTCCGGATACTCTGTTTTCCTCCCACAGTCCAAAGACATGCACATTAGGCTAATTGTCGTTTTCAAATTCAGTGTGTGTGAATGAGTGTGTGTGTGCATGCTTGTGCCCTGCAATGGATTAGCACTCCATCCAGGGTGTACCCTGCCTAGTGGCCTGAGTCCAATGGGATAGGCTCCAAGCCTTCCACAATGATGCACAGGATAAGTGGTATCCTATGAGTGAGTGACTGAGACAGGAGTACACCAGACTTAAGTACAGATATTTAAAAAAAACTATTTAATTACAGAAACATTAATTTTCATTTGCTTCTGCTTTTCAGTAAAGGGTTGAAAGGCAGCGTCACATCACTACCAGTGTTAGTTAAAATGTCTAGTTACATAAAACAGTTTTAATCTGACTGACTGACTTCCATCTTCATTCTGCACAGGGTCAAGGGAGGCCTAGGCCCTTCCCAGGGTACTTGGGGCAGGATGGATGTATAGATGGATGGAGGGCACACAAGTATGCAAAACGCTTACTCAAAAAAAACAAAAAAAAAAGCTTGCTAACTGTGCACACTGACATGCGGTAGGACTGAAACCCTCAACCCTGGAGGAGACAGTCAGATAAAAGATCACAGTACATGAGACAATTTACATGATAGTTGTTTTCATGCAATCGTTTTATTGTTGTTGTTTTTTTTTTAAAAAAAAGCATTTTACAAAAATATACTAAACAAAAAAAATCACCACTTTAGATTAGTTAGTGCTAAGGCACGTGTTTGGCCCATCAGACCGTTAGATTATTAAAGGCAGCTTAACAGGCTTTTGTTCAAGAGTACTTGAAATGATAAATTAGGTACGAGAACTATCAAAACAAATTATTTTACAGAGAAATCCTTTGAAACAACTTCCAAGGCTGAAATGAGGCAGCAAACAAACTTTGACCAAAAACAATAGAAACTGACGAGCACAAAAAACAAAAAAAAAAAACAACAACACTGTGTTCCAGGTCTCTGTGTTAAAGGCAAATAAACCCATCTTAACGCACATTCTCCAGTAACCACACAGCCAAAACTTAAAGTAAGACAAAAAAAATCTAAAGTTTTTTTTAAACACATGTCAAATGTAGTGTGATGAACTATACCAATTATTAGTGGCCAACAATGAGTGATATAATTATTAATATCAAAATATACAGTAAGATTCCTACTGTGGTGCTTAATGTGTCATGAGAAAAACAGATGGATGGGGGGAAAAAAACATTCCAGTGTGAAGGGACTTAAATATTAATATGAATTCAGGCCAAGGTGCAGTCTGTGTAGAGCACAGAGCGAGTGTTTTGAATGATGATGTTGGCATTTACTAGTCGCAATGCTCTGGAGTGTTACCATGGAGGGGAAGACAGCTGTGCCAAAGTCCACACAAGAATTGTGCTTTTCTTAATAATTCAGAATCTGAACATCAAACAGGTCACACACTCCCTCGTTGTCATCCAGGTTGAAATTGTAATCCACGCCATGGTTGGGTGAGAGGCGCAATAGCGGGAAGACTGTAGAAAAAAACTAAACAAATTAGTGCAGGTCCAACTGTCCAAACATAAAGAGACTGTTTGTGACCGTTGTAAGGAATTGCTGGCAGGGTTTCAGGTGAGGCTGCTCTTATGCCGTTCCTCATTCCTTAAGTAAACGATCTCTCTTTTACTGCATTTCAACTCAGAAAATGGACACGCATGATAAGCACAGCTGTGAATCACTAATTTGCTCACCATGGAGCTCAGAGGAAAACACAACAGATCACACAATGTAGACAAACACTCTGATTCAAATGCATGGAACAGGACTTACCATCAGTCGACATGAGTTCATCTATAAGATCAGCAACACCTTTAAAGACATAAATGTAATTCATAAGACAATACAGAAGATTATATACGAGTCAGGAGAAACATATTGCTCCTTTTTACCCTCTCGCTCTTCCTTCATTTGATCCACAGTGTTGAGACGGAGCAGATTTCCCACATCCAGCATGGCCTGCATATCCTGTCCTCCCAGATCTCCATGTGGCTCTGCTGAACCCTCTGGCCCAACAAGAGGCTCCTGCATCAACAAGCACTGGCTGCCAGGAGACTCAGCGCGACACTCTGAAAAAAGAGAAAAGTTAAAGCACTACTATGAATGAATGAATAAATGTCTAGTAATAGTAAGTCAAGACAACGATAGTTTGGAAGGATTTCTCAACTAATGAGTGAAAACTCTGCAAAAATGAAACCACAAAGTTGCCATTATGTACTATTATTACATTAAAAAATGTGGCTAAATCTATTACAGTATTTATTAGACCTGTTGTAATATATAAGGAAGATGTAAGGAATAAAAACACAACATTGTGAGCAGTTACAGAAAAGAAAGATAATCAGTGATTGGGTGGTGTGACATGCTCCTCATGTGAAGCGTTGCTACTCTTTCATTTACAGTTTTAATTCATGATTCTCATACTTGTAAAACATTTATAGTAATGTGTAAAGTTTTTAAGCATCCACATATGCTGGTTCCTGTTATTTTATTTTATATACATCAAATCAGCCAGAACATTAAAACCACCTAAGTTTCAGGTTCTCCTTGTGCCACCGGGGCAACTCCAGCTCTCATGGTGTGCCACTGAAGGTATCTATGATGTCTGGTACCAGGACATTGGCAGTGCATCCTTTAGGTTGCAGGGAGGGGCATTTGTATCGTAATTGTTTGTCTGGTGCGTCCTATGGGTGCTTGATCAGATAAGATTTGGGGAGGTTGGAGGCCAGGTCAGTGTCCTTGGGCTCTTTGCCTGCTGGACCCCATGTGCTGCAGGCTGTGATGAACTGGGTGCCTATCATAACCAGCACTGACGTTTAAAGCAATTTGTGCTGCATTGGCTTTTCTGTGGGATTGTATCATGACATGGGTCATGACCCACAGACATGGGTGAGCCTTCAGTGCCCATGATCCCATCACAATTTTGCTGATATATAATTAATAATCAAAGTTGTTCACTTCACCCGTCAGTGGTCATGGTGTTATAGCTGATATGCATGTGTGCATATGTATAAAAAAAACAGTAATATATTAAAATGAGGCCATTATTTCCAATCTGTTGTTTGCTCATGTTACACCTAGAACAATGTAGTCATACAAAAATAACACGCATATACAATCATATTCGAGAATTTTGTGCTGTGATATAAATTGTTGTAAAACCTGGAGAACTACAAACAGCCTATACAGCTGTGCATTAATAAGTTGGCCATACCCATATGAAGATCAGGTGGAGTAGAGAAGGGAGTGAGCTGCTGCTCAGGCACTGGACTCTTGAGCCGGCTATGCTCCAAACTGCAGGATTCTGAAGTAAGAGGGTACTTTTGTAGGCTGGCAGGTGTGCTGGGCGGGGTGGGCATGGCACAAATATCATCTGGGGGTGGCACAGAGAAGACAATAGGTCTGGAGCCACAGTTCTCTCTGTTGATCAGGAGCACCTGGATGGGAGTCGAGTGGCTCCGCAGATTCACCTGGTATCTCTTCTGGCCATTTTGAGACTGAGAGAATACACGCAAACCAAACAAATGTACAGATAAACCAGAAAAAAACAGGGACAGAAGAAATCTGAGCATTGTCGTCCTATTTTCTTTATCATCATATGCAATTGCTTAATTTGTGGCTGCAGGCTGTGTTTTTTTTTTCACCTTTAAGTAATTATTCTTTTGTTTGTTGTCCTCTATATTCAAAAGCCTTTAATTCCATCTCAAGTTTTATTGCCAGTCTCTTGTTGTTGTTTTTTTTAACACCTACATTCATTTCATTACTACCTATAAGTAACTACTGAAATGTAATGCTACATACCATTTCTGGCACAGGGACTTCCAGCTGCGTGCCTGCAGGTGCCATGACTGCCAGGAGGGTTTCTCCATTAAACACGTCACATATGTCCTCATGAGTCACATAATTATATGTATGCAAAGTAAAGGAATATATGAAGGAAAAACCTGGAAACTGCATATTCATTAAAATCAAATCTTCACACTCTGGTCTTCAAAGTTAACTCTAAATACAAGGAAAGAGACCCACTGCTGAGGCAAGGGGCCAAATAGCCTGGCATGAGACCGGAAAAACTGGACTCTTTTCTTAACAGCCACAGTTAAGCACCTATAATTATCTGCACTTGCACAAACGGTGTTGCTGAGATTACAACGGACTTCTATGGTGTGCAGAAAAAAAGGAAATTCCACACTTACACTTTTACATCATAAGCTGTGTACTGGCAATGTAGCTCATAAAATAAAATCAAGAGAAATACATAAAAAAATAATAATAAAGCAATTATGTACACAGATCAGCCATAAAATTATCCCCAATGACATGTGAGGTAAATAACAGTGATTATCTTGTTACAATGGCACATGGATATGGGTGGGATATATTCGGCACCAAGCGAACGTTTTCTCTTCGGAGTCGATGACGATATATCTTGAGAGTAGGGTATATAAATATTTTACAGTAATGACAACACAAGCATTTACTTAAAAGCACCCTTTATACACCATATGAATGGTAAAAAATGTGTGTAAGATGCTAGCCTATGTCTATAAATTATAGCCATTGTCTATAAATTCCAGTACTGACTTGCACGGCCTCAGCAATGCTCTTAAGCACCACCTAGCCATTGCCAGCACAGAGGTCTATAACAAGACAGGATTTTATTTTATATTGACTTTTGAAATACATATATGAAGTACTTAATTGCCCATTTCCAAGCATAAAAATGTTAATCTACAATTCCCTAGAAGTGAGTCCAGAGGAAGTCTAGCACCACAAAACAAACTTTACCTAAGATAATTGTATTCTTAAGATGGATTGAAACGTAAGGTGTTTTTATGCTCTTTATTGATTATAAGTTCATCAGTTGTTTGTCATGAGATAAGACGGCCAACTAGCTCTGCTGATTGTCTAGTGCTAATGATTTAGAGGGAAGTTCCTCAGCCGTTTACTCAATGACCCTTAAAACAGCAATATAAAATCCACTAAGCCTTTAAGTGCAATAAAACCCACTAAAGCTTCAAGTGCTTATCTTCACTTGAGTGGCTGAGAGAGAGAGAGAGAGAGAGAGAGAGAGAGAGAGAGAGAGATTTTTAACCTGCAAATGAAACTCTGAACTGCCTTCATTTTTCACTCACTCGTATGCATGCTCCTTTTTTAAACTAAATAATAATTATTCTATTTTATATATATTTCTGTGAACACTTGACCATCTAATCCTAGCATCGATTCTTACTGCATGCCCTCAAGTTATATTTTGTGCAATATTTGGTTTCTCTGTTCATCCTATGCTTCAACAAATTCTTGACCTGTGTACATCACTGCACTGTAATGCAAGGCTCTTGTCCCTACTTTAGGTACTTCACTGGATTTCATGGACCAGCATGGAACTCATATCCTGCATTAGTTCTGAAAGTGAAATACAAGTCACACAACAACTTGCACTACCTGTTAAGTGAATACATGTCCTGAAGAAATCAGGTTCTTTTCAATACTTTGCTATTTAGACTTTTGGGGGATTATTTGATGATAAACAGGGGAAATATCAGATATCCCATAAACACATTAGTATAATGAGTAGATAATACTTCATCAAACATCAGAACATTCATCCAAAGCTTCTGTACTTTTCTACACTTGCCAAACATATAGAGAACCCTAATACAGTATGTTTGTGCATATGTTGCTGTTTCGAGATGCATGGTAAAAAATATATTTTTTTAAAGCCTTAAAGGATATCTGCTGCTGTCTGGGTCTTCCTGGATGTGTTTGACGCTTTGCTGCAGACATGCTTTCTGCACATCCAGCTCCCTTTCCTGCCTCTCCAACTCGGCTATCTGAGCTTTCAGAAGTTCCACCTGCTCCAAGATCTCCTGAGGCTGGCACCCTGAACTTTCTCCCCTAATACAAAACAAAGCAGAGTTTTAACAACCAATAGTGTCTTTCCATTGTCTTTTAATGCAGTGCATATTCTGACTGCAGAACACTCGTGGGATAACACACAAGAACTATGAAGATTTAACGGTCACACTTCTCGTTACACTCACTTCCATTGAATGGTGTTCTTGGTCTTTTTCTCGATGAGCCCGATCCCTTCGAGGACGTTCGTGATGTCGTAGATCCTTCTCTTCTGTCGGACGGCCAGGCACTCTGCAGCCTGAGGAGCAGAAGCACAGAGACCAGTTCACGTTTCACTAACAGACACAGCTGGCAGAACAAGAGCCCCTGGTGTGAACATTACAGTGGGATTAGTGATTAGGTTTAGAGGTAGTTTAAAGACAAAAGCCGGAGGGGGACGGGGGACACAGCAGGAAAGATTTCCTTATGGCTTAGCTCAAAATGCTGGCTCTTGCTGGTAGAACAACTACATTGAACACACATAAAAGATATTAGCGATCAAGCCACATCATGTACAAGAATAGTAACCATAATTTGTGTTTTATTGGTGTTACATCTTATACAGTTGTATTATTTGTGAAGATACTTTGCACTAAACACTGATCATCTAAAGTAAAAAATTAGTTACAATCTGTTTTAATAACCACATCATCCACATCACCTGCTGAAATCTCAATCACAACCGCGATGATATTCGGATATTAGACAGACATTCGAGAACGGCATTTTTGGGACCGTCAAAAATTTCTGTACGGATAACGTGTGGTACTTGTTACTTACCAGGCTATATGCCTCAATAATTAAATTTTTTTTTTATATATCATGACATGCATCTGTTGTTAAGTTATTATTAATCATCTCATTAATGCATTTTTACTTTACTTTTTTCAATGGGTCATGTAATCCTGTGATCCCAGACTAGTATTAAAATAATCTCCTTGGTCATCCCCACAAATACTGTATGGCTTCACTGATTTTTATTTAATTCCTAATAAATAAGTATTTGCCATTTGCACAAGGATCAAAGACATAAAATAACTAGCTGTGTATCCATGCAAATAAAAGCAAGGTTTTGTATGTACATTGGTCAGAGCGTGCTCTTTTATAGATATCATTACATTTTATACTGAAGGACCCAAAATCAGTTTTAGAAAATTTTCTGTCTGTATTTATGTCTGCCCGATACTGAACTTAGATATCTGCCTGAAGTTCAACCTGAATCAAATCAACAGTTATGTGCCAGAGTCAATATTCTACTTAAAAATAAGCTACTAAGCAGCTACTTGCTCAGTAAACAAACACCTGCACCAATAAATATTACTTAGAAAATCTAAACTGAATATTTTCACCGCTGAAATAACAGCGCTGAAGTGGTATTTTAACACGCTGAAGTCATTTTAAGACAAATATTGTTAAAAAATCTTTATTTGATCTTCGTTTTCGATTTTTCATCTGTGATTCACTTTCTGATTACTGAATAGGGAGTTTTATTTGGCATAAACAAGGCGTGAACATAAACTTTTTTGCACAATTTCCTAATAGTTGGCCACAATCCAATAATTTTTTGTAAAATTATAGTTTAAAGTTTGCAAGCGTACGTGTGTACGTGGGCTTTAACGTAATATTGTTATTTCAGGTTAAAGTTGAGCAATTTATTTTTAGCTTTAACCTTTTAACTATTTCTACAAACTCCTTTCCAGTCAACTACAGGCACTTACGCTAGTTTGGTATCCTTAAGAAAGTTCCACTCTAAAACACACACAAGTAATAAGCGCGACCTCCTGACAGACTCCATCACCTCACCTTTGGCGCGCGCGCGCGCGCTCTCTCTCTCTCTTCATTCGCACGAGTCTTAGCGTCACCTTACCGTTTATCTCACTCCTGAGCAACACAGAAAGAAACAGTTTGGTAGAACGTGTCTATATTTACCACTTTTAAATCGAGAATGCCGTCTTTGGACTCTTGCAGCAGTGTGACGAACTTGATAGCGAGGAGACCCAGACTCTTCTCGTGGCGACTGGACCCGTTCGGAACCGCGTGCGAATGGCTCGAGCTGCTCGACTCAGCCATAGTAACGTTATCATACTACACAACACGGTCCGTTCTCGAAACTCACACACACTCAGAGGCAACACTTATCTCGTCAAGTTACACCCAACTACCTATATAACACAACTGTCATGGGGGGGGGGACGCACATACATGTTTCTTTTTCCCTCCCGGTTTACCTCAGCGTAGAGCTGGATTTTTAAATGAACGGAAATGACGTTGGGCTTACGGTTACCTTAGCAACCAGCAGGTTTCATCGGTTGCTCATTCCATTCGCGAAAAGAAAGCAACGCGAAACAAAGCGTGATTTAAAACATTTATTTAATTCTGAAGTTTATAAAATATGTTTAATTTAAAATAATACATATATTACTAAATGTGTAAAAAGAAAAGTAAAATGTGTAACGTAAAACGTGTAAAAAAAAAAATAAGCACCTGTGAGGAAATAAAATACACCTAACCTAGTCCTTTAGGCTCTCATGATAAGAACCCACTCTTAGAGTTAAATTTCAACATCACACAATATAAATTACTATGCAAAAAAAATAAATATTAATAAATATTGCTAAAATAAGGTAATGTACAATTGCTCCCATGTAAATCAGTTTTTAAAATAATTTGCACATTTAAAATGTAAAAAGAAATCAAAACACCATGAAACAGCACTAAACTACTTCTCTTTGTTGTTCAAAAAGCACCCCAATCAAGAGTGTGCATTATGTGCATTTATTAGGACTTTTTCCTCTGAAAACATGAATAGTGTGCCTTTAAAATGGTTTAACCATGATATTATGGCCTAATATTGAGTAGGTCCCCTTCATTTGCCAGCAAAACTGTGATGGACTGTGTGTTCTGATACCTTTCTATTGGATCAGCATTAACCTTTTCCGCAATTTTAGCTAGAGTAGCATCTCTATTGGATCGGACTACACAAGCCAATCTTCGCTCCCCTTCTGCATCAGTGAGCCTTGGAATTGCTGGAACTGCTGTTTAGCCACAGGGGCCAAATCTTGATGGCTAGAGGACTGGGTCAGAGCAACTCCAAAATGCAGGTCTTGTGGGATGGCTGCAGTGGTCAGGATATACCAAAAAAAAATCCATGGTAGCAAAACCGGTGAACTGACGACAGGGGCATGGGCGGACAAGACTTACTAGTAGTTCGAGCTACACTGTTATGGTGGCAAAAGGGGAAACGTACTCAATATTAGGCAGGTGGTTGTAATGTCATGGCTGATCGGTGTAATGTCCCTTAATTACTTTAAAGAGCTTGAAGTATCTTAAAAGTTTTGTGTGACTTTTATTTGAATTTATATAAAAGCATAACGTGTTTCCTTGCCAGAGCCACCCCTGTGTCAAGCAAAAGTACACTTTATTTCTAAAACGGTGTACTTCAAATATCCTACAGACAATGGTTCTAATGTACATTGTGTGATGTTAATTTTAAAATGACATGGTCAGAAGTCTTTAAGGACATTGGTGAGGCGTCTCATTTTCTCCTCCATTTCCCTCTTGTTCATCTCGGTTTCCTCCAGCAGCTGTCTCATCTCATCTTCCACTTGAAACACCTGTGAAAAAACATATCAGGAGGTTATACTGCATTTAGAAAGTGGACTGTTGTTGTTGTTGGTCTTTCGGCTGCTCCCGGCAAGGGGTCGCCACAGCGGAATACCCAGTCCGCACTACAACTTGGCACAGGTTTTACGCCGGATGCCCTTCCTGGCGCAACCCTCCCATTTTATCCGGGTTTGGGCACTGGCTGGGAATCGAACCCGGGCCTTCCGCATGGCAGGCAAAACACCTACCACTGAGCCATCAGTGCCCTTATTTAGAAAGTGGACTGTAAAATGCTCAAATCTGAGTGTACAAACTACACTGCCTGTCCCAAAAAAAAGTCGCACACTCATTTTGTTGGACCGCCTTTGCACTTATCATGGCAATAGCATTGTTTTCATAAGCTTATGCAATGTCTCAACATTTATTTTAGTCACATTAATGATGATGATAATGATTACTGATGATGGGAGAGTTGAACCGTTGCATAAAGGCTTCTCCAGCACATCCCAAAAATTCTCAATAGTGTTAAGGTCTGGACCCTGTAGTGGCCAATTCATGTGTGTAAATGATGTCTCATGCTCCTTGAACCAATCTTTAACAATTTAAACCCTATAAATCCTGGATTTGTGACCCTGAAATATGCCCATGCCATCAAGGAAGAAAAAAACAATTCATTGAGGAAAAACCTGGTCATTCATGTAGTCATTTGACCTCATTCAGGCTTGTACGGTAGGCACTAGGCATGATGGGTGCATCACATCATCTACCTCTCTCCTTACCCTGATGCACCCTTCACTCTAGAACAGGGTAAATCTGGATTTATCAAACCACATGACCTGATTTTTTTTATTACAATTTGATTTCCACCTTTAAGTGATCTCCCATCATTCAGGATGCTTTTCCAACCACATTTCTTCCTCGAAAATGATGGTTCACCACTATCATTCCAGATTTTAATAATGCGTTTTAAGTTCTTAACCCAGTTTTAGTAGTTTCAGAAATCTCCTTTGATGTTTTTCTTTTCTTGATGCAGGACAATAATTTGAGACTGGTGAAGCAGAGTAACATCTTTGCCACGGCCGCAGGATGTGTCTTCTGTCATCTATGTTTAAGAAATGTGAAGCTACTTCTTGCATCAGTTAGGGTTAAATAACTTCACTGCAGTAATTATAGCTCGTAACTATTTGATTTTTTTAAAATTGGTGTTGACAGTTTTTTTTTGGCCGAGCAGTGTATAAAAATATGATAATTTGTTAAAAAGGTTTAAACTAATGTTACAAAATCAGTTCAAGATGAACAGAAAGGTAACAATCCAGGATTATCACCATTCCCTGTATACTAACTATACAGTAACAAATCACATATCCTGAATATGTTTCAAAGATAGTGTGAACTTCCATTTTCATCATAATCTCAGGGATTTGAGTGTAGCATTAGGATTATTTTTTTTCATCCTACTACAAATTGGCCCACCTACTGTGACTTATTCACTTGTTCTCTATGGTACTTGCACACATATAAGTTCATTTGATACTTGTAAGATAGCAAAAAATGCTTGTAAGATTATTTCTTGCACTCGTCAGCAGAAAGTAAACTGCAAACTTTTGCAAACTGCATGTCGGAATCACCTAGATTATTTAAGCACAAAAAACATGGTGCTAAACAAATTTATTTTTTTGCCTTCAGTAACAGCATTAGCCTAGGAATAAATGACTGTTACTAACAAAATGTTACTTATTTTTAAGTTTACAACATTTTGTTTTACATCCAGTTCTTTTTTTTCTTTGTTGGTTCAAATATCCAGAACAAAACATTTCTGCTTCACTATAGCTCTGCACCCATAGTGTGGTTTAGCTTGTTAATTTCTGACAGAGCTGAAATGCTTTAAAATGCAATCAAAATACACTAGAGATCAACTGCACCAAGAGGGGAAAAAACACACCAGGCTTTGATTTAAATGAACTAAACACTGTATATTTGAAAGTGCCCTAAATAAATCCTAACTATTGTCATACAGTAAGCTCAAACATATTGAAGAACTCAACCTATCATGAATGAAAAAGTGATCACTTTTTTGTTAACAAATTTATATACAAGATCTTGTTTTGTAGTACCTTCTGATTGGCCCGTTCAATTTGTTTCTGTTTGTCAGTAGCCAGTCGGAGCAGCTCAGCCTGATGGGAAGCCTGCAGCGATTCCAGCTGTCTACGGAAAGCGTCGTCCACACAATGAAGTTTCTCAACCGCCATCCTAAATAAACACAATTAATACCAATATATCAGCATGGTAAAAAGATGATATTGACTTTACTGGGTAACTGTAACTTATCTTATTGCTCTCACTTGTGTGCCCGGGCGGTTTTATCTCTTTCTTCCAGTAATGCCTTCTCTTTAGCATCAAATCCCTCCTTCATACGCTTCACCTGACTCTCCAGTTTGGTCAGCAGATCTGCTTTCTCCTGCCATTTGCGACTTGAGGCACTGAGATGGTTTGAAGAAATCAGTTGCTGTTAGTACTATTAAAGATGGCCATTGAAATTAATCAATTAAGCTAACCAAAGTTGAAAATGTATGCGTTTATATGACAGTCCAGAAAACAAAACAGGAAATGCAGACTTAAATTACACTAAAGATCAAGTTGATCTAGTTTTTTGATAGAATTCCAAAATGAACTTCAGAAAGCACATAGCTATAGACTTTCAAAGCAGTACAAGGATCTTAGCTCTTCATGTAAGAAGGGAACAGGCAGTAAAGATTCCTGTTCTGCTCCCTGAAGGCCAACACAGAGAGACTGAGGAGGAGCTTCTTCCCGCAGGCGATAAGGTCTCTCAATCACACCACC
>JAOVVA010000044.1:21184521-21203194 GCA_028565275.1 Leiocassis micropogon | reverse complement strand
ACAGATCTTTGAGTTTAGCTCATGAAAAATGGGAGCAAAAATAAAAGTGTTGCGTTTATATTTTTGTTCAGTGTAATACCCATCCCTGGAGCACAGAGGTTTTCTTCTGGATTTTTCAGATTACTAAATCCTTTTAAATGTAAGGTTGTAGTTTTCATTTTGCAAAACAGCTCAGTGAAATAGTTTACAAATGACAGAGGTGATCAATATATTTTATATTGCTGTGTACAAAATTGCTATACAGTATAAAGGAAACCAAAAGAACAGAATTGTGTAGTCATTGGTGTGCCATCTATAAAATGCAGAAATTAATCCACAAAATGTACATAAGATATACAGGTCAGCATGTGAGTTATGACAATTATGTAATCGCTATTTGTTTACACAGGCACAAAGTCATGTGTCTGTGCTTCATGTTGGATCGAATTACACATTCTCAGCATGGGGTCTTTTACTATAACATTCCCTATAGTTTTTACACATACATTAATGACAAAATTCTTCAATCTTAAAGTGGCAGTACTTCCATATTTCCCTTTCATGCTATATAATGTACATAAGACTCCTAGCACAATACCAGCTAGTGCCACTTGCAGAATTTCTCTGACAACCCCTCCACCATCAGTGTGCAGTAACACACATATTGGGTCAAGTATCAACAAAATTCATTAATTATATAAACGGATCATTTTAGAACTTCCTTTTAATTGCAAAAACATAATTTGTTCTGCTTTCCTCTCGTCAGTTCAGTTTTCCCTCTCAACATTCAACCCATTGCTGAGGCACATACATAGTTTGTTAAGAATTTCTAATACCCGACTCTTTTGCACAACATTTCTTGCACGTGAAAACAATCTCTTACGTGGCACAGCTGAAGCAGATGTTGCTAGATCTTTCTATGAATTTTGGTCAACTGACTATGAGCTCCTCTATGAACAGACCACCACAGTAGAGGGCACTGTTCACTAATCATGGGCTCTCCTCTGTGTTTACCAAGAGGGCTGGTTTTTAAAGGTTGGTTCAACATCAGATGCTGTAACAGAGCCCAACGAAGCAGAGACTGGTTTTCCTTTTGTATAGCTCTGATTTAATGTCTGAAAGATGTGTAACTGGTTTGTTCATTTTGATATCTTGTCCAGTTTCTTCCACATTATAGCTCTCTCTTTTTGCATCTCAAGTTTTTTAATCTGGGATCATTGTTTAGGATAGGTGGCAAAATGCAGGATACATATTTCAGTATTTCATAGTGCAGCATATTTTTCACCCTTGAGGAGCTCATGACATATGTGCAAAAGAAACACACACACACACACACACACACACACACACACACACACACACGTTATTAATTGCTTTCTCTTTCAAAACATGAATGCACCCATGCACATAACCACACACACATTATCACTACAGCTTTACTCTCTCTCACTCCCTGTTTGGCTATTACACAGTAGAGCTGTGAATCAAAGGTAGGCTGTTGATTTGATTTGATTCAATGTTTGGGCAATGTGATTTCCTATTCAGTAGCACTAATATTTATTGTCTGTTTTGTCTCAAGCAGCTACACCGATCAGCCATAACATTAAAACCCAAAGCATAAAGCCCAGTATTGTGTAGGCTGTGCAGGTTCCCCTTGTGCCACCAGGGCAGCTCTCTCCCCAAGGGCCATGATTCTATAAGACCTCTGGTGGTGTGCTGTGGTGGATCTTTTGGGTGCTCTGGGTTGGGGATGGGACCTTCATTGTTCAGACTTGTTTGTTTGGCACATCCCATGTATGCTTGGTCGGACTGAGATCTGGGAAGTTTTTGCCTGCTGGGCCCCATATGTGGCCGGCTGTGAAGCACTGTGTGTTCTGAAACCTTTTTATCATGGCCTGCTCTGACTTTTTGTGCTGCATTGGCTTTTCTGTGATATCAGATAGGACGGGCTAGCCTTTGGTCCCCACAGGGTGTTCCCTGCCTCCTGGGCTAATCACTAGCCCCCGTGACCCGAGGTTAAGCAGTAGTGAAGATGAATGAATTAATGAAATGCTGTGTAACTTGTGATATTGATTGTTTAACTCATGTTTAAAACTGAAGCAACCCCACATCATAACACAACACTGCCTCCGGAAGCCTGTAAAGAAGGCACTTTGCATGATGAGTGCGTTGCTTCATGCACTTTCCTTCCTTTCCTGACACGCCCATCCCTTCAGTATTTCAGCGTGTAAGAGTTACAGTACGCTTAGTAAAAATACAAATGAAACTAAATGACTAAGAAAGATGGTGTGATGGTGTTGGGGAACTTAGAAACTGATATGTATATTAGCATAACTTTGTATACCCCTGCTGTATTGCAAACTTCTAGTCATAAGTGCAGCTGGATTTCATTGTTCACACTGTATTATTTGCTGAGAACTTTATTTGTTTATACCTTTACATCCAATTTTATTTCAACTTGAACAGTGTCCAAAAACATGAAAATAATGGCATAAGCATATTTTTTTAATCAAATCATCAATACTAATCTGAAGTATATTTTATCAGCAGCCACACAATTTATTTAATAATTTTATTCATGCAGTAAGTGATATTAAAAAATGCGCATTTTCAAAGGGCTATAATGCAATATTATTCACAATTCAAAAATGGTTGGTGCATTGGTCTTACTAGGCAATCCTGCATGTCATTCTGGTGAGCATGGAGTATTAAAATGAACAATAGTAATTTGACTAGAAAAAGTGTGTTGCCCTTATTCAAGTAAAGTCCTGTGATCCTGCCATACACTTAAATCTAGAAAGTAATGATTTAAAATCATCCCTATGAAGCATCGGCCTCTTTACTTTTCTGAAGTGTGAGATTTATCTTCATGACCAGGAGGTCGTTGCTGACCTGAGGGCTGAAGGCTTTAGCATGTTTGCAAGTTCCTTTTAAAACATTAGACGTAGTTTATGAATTTAAACCTTTTCAGATACTGGCATGTTCTCTTACTTCTTATAGTGACCCAGGTATCCCCTCAAGAAATCCTCAAAACGTGCAACTTGGTACTGTGGAGCTACATTGGCATTGCTGGCGTCATCACCACTTTCCAGCTCATCCTTGGGTTCCTCAGCTGTCTTTTTGTTGTCTTTGGGCTCTGCTCGACGCAGACGGCAATTGTAGTCAATCTCAGGATCACAGTCAGGATGAGGTAAGATGATGCCATCCTGGATGTTTTTGGCTGCCTCAAAAGGAGCCGGAGGAGAAAAATTGCTGCAGTTGGGGTCATAAGGATGACATTCTGGCGTGGAACTGGACTTCACGAATGGTTTCATTACGGCAGCTAGGTGGAGAGGAGTCAGCTGTCCTGGTGACACATACTGCAGCACAGGAGCCTTAAGTGTAACCAGCCTGTTAGCAGTGAGTGGATTGCACCCCTTCTCAAACAGAGGGTTGCAGTACGGCTCTTTAGGAGCCTCATCTGCACTTTGGGCAGCTGGGGCTATATTACTGACACAAAAAGGGTCAACAGCAGGGTTACATTGAGGGTAGACATGATACAGACCTGATGGACTCTTGGCTAGCATTCTAGGCACGCAATAAGGGTCTTTTGAGGGGTCACATCCCAGGTAGGCGTAGGAAGGCACTGGGGAAAGTGCAGGCCTATAACCATGAGCAGCACGCAAGTGGTATTGCAAGCACTCTACATCAGATGGGCTGCAGATCCGGAGCAGCTCAGCTCTCTGCTCACTTGAGAGGAAAGGTTCCATTTCTGGGGCATAGTAATGATACCCAGATGGGGTTTGTATGGGCGTAGGGAACAGAATGGGTCTAGGAGATTTAACTGAAATAGGAGCAGGAGGAGACTCCGCAGGTGCTGCTCGAGGAGCAACAGAAATGATACAGTAGGGATCAAGATATGGGTTGCACATATTCACTGGAGCTTGCTTAATGGCAGCAGGCAAAGCAATCTTAGCTGTGGGCTTGCTGGTGTACTCTGGAATGCAGTCAGGGTCATCTGAACGAGCACAGTTCTTGTAGACTTCACTCAAATGGGTGAGGTAATGTTTGTATGAATTGTCCCCCTCAACCCGGTGTTTATTCTGCAGATAGATCAGGTAGAGCTGGTCCAAACTCTCAATCTGTAAATGTGAAAACATGTGAACATGTGAAGAGTGAGAGTGGTCTGTGTCTGACAGCAATCTTTCAACACTACCAGTTCATTTGTGTATTATATGAGATTACATACTCCCTCTTGGTTGTGGGTTTCCATGTAGTACTTGTACCAGGCCCAAAATTCAGGTAAGCGTCTGTAGTAAGCAACAGGATTCCTCTTATTGCGTGTCAGTTTTTTTAGGGCTAATGAGCTAGCTGGCTTCTCTTCAGCAATCTCATCTACTAAACCCACAGAGATATTGTCTATTAAAACATTTGCCGGTTTGGCATCAAATACAAATATGATGACAGTGACAGAATCTGTGATGTTAACATAACAAGATCTTGTGTCTAAATTATTTCTGAATAAGCATATATTAATCAGTCACCAATGAGTCCACATTAAGTTTTAAAAAAGTCACTCACCTTGGTCCTTTTCTGGGTGCCCCACAGGACCAGCCCCAAGAAAATCTAATAATTGTTAAAAGAAAAATGTATCTGTCAGGAACCAGATGTGCCAGATGTCTCAAAGGAGGAAAAAATGCCAATCGACTAATAAGCACTTAAGAGCAAAGAACTTTCCCTGTTTATGGAACCTGAGGCATGTCCTACAGATTCATACTCTTTTTCCCTACACAGGTGGCTTTTACCACTGTCAGAAGGGGCTTACTGCAACTGTGGCGCCCTATAAGGGCACCCGTTAAACTACAAAGAGCATGGGTTGTGCGCCTGAAGGCTGCAGCTTTAATTGCTTTAACGTTGTTATAAAAGAAGATGAAGGGGGTCAAAATGGTTTGTACAGTTAACATTATGACAGTAAGTGTGCCATGCGTCTGCACCCCCAGTTGGTGCCTTTAGATCTTTATGGCCTGGGGGAAAAGCACTGTCAGCTTATCATTAGCAGACCTCTGGGGCTTATTGTTACAGTATACTGTAATAATAAAATGCATGCTCACTACTACATTTGAATATGATATTATATAATAAAATATGTTTAAACTGTATGCGTAAGTGTGAAGAGTTGAATAAATCTCATTACAGGAAGATGTGCTATAAGGTTTAATCATACCTGGCATTAAGATGATAGCAAGCACAGTGCCAGTAAACAGCAACGACAGCTTGATTTTGGCCATTTCTTTACAGCTCCTATAAATGAACCAAAGTAAAAAACACAGAAAGGATAATAACAGCTTTTTACCACCATATTTAAATGGAATGGTGATGTGAAAACATTCCTAAAAAATAAAAATGTTTTTTGAGTATTTAAATAGAATTTGAGGTTTATTATCTCATTCACATTTTCTGATCTCACTTTTTCCATTACCAGTAGGAAAACAATTGTCATTTTCATGTAAAATGCCACTAGTACAATACTAGTGGGTCAAATAAGTGGCTGATTTAAAGCACTTACATTATCCCCCACTTCATATACAAGACTAAAGGAGATCCACAAATATTTAGCAAAAATTTTACCATACTTTTTATTGATATACAGCAAGAAAAGTGTGGTCCAAGTACAGAGCCCTGTGGTGTACCATAAGCAGTATTATAACACAATAATAGCCATTAAATATGTATCAAATCAATTGAAGGTTAGACGAGCCAGCAAGATTCTTTAAACATATAAGTTGAATATATATAATATACAATTTGATTGATATTTTAATTTATTTTAGAAGTCATATGAAGAATAGAAAATAATTAAATATTATGGAAAAAGATCATAATAAGATCAAATCTCTTAATAGTGTAAAAGAGTGTACAAAAGTCTAGATCTAGTCTAGAAGTTTGGCAATACTGTAGTTGGATTTCATACATCTAAAATTGCATTTATTTCATGGGCATCAATTAATACAATAGTATGACAATGAATATCTTTTGAATGTTTTACGAAAGTGGTTTAAAAAACAATATGACCTTGACAGCTCTGCATGGATCATTAATAAGGTAAAACAAGAAAAAAATGCACTTGGAAATAGCTTGATACATCAAAAGATAAATAAAACCTATTGTCTGCTAATTAAAAAACCTTAGGGTACTGTTAGTTGATGGACAACGAACGTCCCGAGGCACTCTGTCTTGTACAGACAGTTAAAAGTCTTTAGTAGTCCACCCTGATGAAGGCTCATGTGGACTGAAATGTGTCACTCTATGAGTTTTTAACTTTGCCTAGCTATTGATAAATTTTTCAATTTACCTTTAATTTTAGCTTTTTATATTTTTTATAAGACAGAGTGCCATGGTCATTCTTTTTCCACTGACAGTCCACTTAAATCTTTTATTAGGCAGGCGATAGGTTTGTTTCTTGTTATGCAAAAGTAGTTTACATTACAATGCAAATGGAAGAAATGTAATATTTACTATATAATTTAAAATATAACACATATAATTAAACATGTCGCTTTTAATAATGGTCATTGTCTCAAAGCAGCTTCACAAAATGAAAAGAAAATTTAATTTTCAAAACATTCAATCATAGACAATTCGTAATTTTGATTTATTAATTTATTTTTAAGAATGCACTAAATCATTGTTGCATAAAATCATGAAATGCATACAATCATCTGTGGAGTATAGCTGTCATTCTTACCTGATTCAGCCCAAGTGCTCAAAGCTCCAGACAGACAGGGGTACCGTAATCAACTCTACATCCAATCTCTCTTCTCCCTGAAGACCCAGTGGGCAGTGGAGGGCAACATTTTTAAGGAGGTCCATGATCATTAAAAATCAGAAAGGCTTGGCATATGGTAGGGGTTTGCTTCTATCCTCAGTAGGATTGGCTCAAGCTAAACAGGCTGAGCAACCAATCCAGGTTCTGTAACATTACCTGACAAAGCAGAAGTTGCATAAAAATAATGAATGAAATGCATTGAGTTGTTTGAACATGTCACTTGCTCCTTTATGCTTTTAAGTGTGGCTATAATGCAAATATATTATATGGTCAAATTTTCTAGATGTAATTTACTATAAGGACTGTCCTTCCTCCACAAGTGTATTGCCTTGTATGACCATTTGGACCTCAAAAATTAAAAACCTAGCAGTTATTGTACCACACATCATTTAGATGTACATAGCTGTACAATGAGTCAGCAGAATAATTGATCTCCTATAGTTTGTGATTTTTGCCACTTGTATCCCATGGATGGAAAATTGGGTGTTATTTGTTTTATCTATTTCTATTAAATTTCTTTTATTTGTACAATAACAGAATGGAATAGCACCTACCATAGGTACCATTTGATAGGTAGAAAAAAACAGAAGAACGCAGGGAGCCCCATTTGGACATGGCATGAACATGACTCTAGACAGACGTACACTAGACACTCTGCACCAACATGCATTCTTTTGTCAAATTGAAATCCTACAGCAAGCTCAATGTTGTTTTACATGAAAATGTGACTTTCTATTCACGATCAAGCAGGTTTCTCTCTGAAGATGGTACTTGAGGGGTTCTTTTTTTTGTCAATGAATGTATGTATATTTCAATGCATATATTGTACCATGTTTGAACAAAAGGTTAACAAGAAAGGCTTTCCTTTGCTTTTATAAATAAAACTGTAACTGATAGCCTGTCATATACATGTACCGTTTTTTTCAATCTATATATAGTTTTTTTAAATCAACATACTATATATGACATAGAAATAATTCATGGGATAAAAGGTTAACCATTAAAAATGCCAGTGTACATTTAGGACTCGTAAAGAACAATAATAACTCATTTTTTTATCATCCAGGAGAACACTTTACATAGTGGTTTACTGAAGACCTATTCATCATCTGTCATCATATGTGCATTTCTTGCAAGTTGGATCAGCTGCTGTGCTATACTAAAATATATAATTACATCTTAAATGTGTAGAAAACAGGTGTTTTGTCTCATAATTTTAACACGGCTCATGAAAAAAATGCCAAAGATTCTCTTGGAACTTTGAAACATCTGGAACCGAAGAGGCTCATCACCGTACTGTGCCTGAAGTCTTCTGTAAATGTCAATTAATTTTATACCTTCATTCACAAGAAATTTCACCACAAGTCCCAGTTTGACTTGAACATGCCTTGTATTATCCAATTACATTTCTATCTTCTGTGACACAAAACATTTATTTTTGTGACCTTATGCAAAATAGCATTATAATACTTCAACTGATGGATTCTTCCTAAAAGTCAGCAGGTAAGAAAGGACCTAGTAATAAAACTTGAATTCTGTGCCCTGCTTGACAGTGTGTTTATGGTATGTCTGTTTTTTTTATTTGTGAGGCGGAAAGTAATTTCATTAGGCAAACTGGCCTGCAACACCATTGGCTTTAAAATATCACATTTTATCACATATCGCACCAGACATCTTTCAGATTCTGATGTATTATTTGTCATTCAGTCTTGGCCATTATCATTATTCCTTACTTCTCAATGACAAAAACACAAGAAATAAAAAAGAATAGAGAAAACTGTTAGCAAAAAGAAATTATTGGATGAGTTTATCAAAATGTATGCTTCAGTGATCATATGGATAGACAGATCAATTGACCAAACATCATAAATTGGTTTCTTTTAACGATTTGATATCTTTTTGAGTATTTCTGTTACTTTATCTAAGTTTGAATGAGGTGGCTGATTTTTAGGGGTATTAGATTTGGTCATGAAAGAAGCAATCAGGGTGTTCAGAAACAGATGAAAGCAGCAGTATGACATAGCCACAAATAGGAATAGTTGCTGAATATTTTACGGCAGTGAAAAAAAAGAAATCAGATTTCATATGATCAGGGCATCCTGTCCCATCTGTCTCCTTGTCCAGCAGATGAAAGCCAGGTCATAGGTGGAGCCAGCTGAAAAGATCCTATGGAAGGTAAAGAGAGAGAGAGAGAGAGAGAGAGAGAGAAGGGCTTAATGACACATGTTTCTCTGATGGGTGACATACAGTAGCTGATCATGCCACAGTCCTCTAGGTAGACCAGCATGTGAAACAAAATAAGCTTCAGGTGTTGATGGAACACTCTCAGTCCTAGTTTGACTGTGATGCAACATTACCCCCAGCTTAACATCACTGAATGCTGGTAAAAAAAAAATTCATTGTGCATGTACAGTGTTTATTGTTACATTTCAATTTCTCTTTTTTTAACCCAATAGCCACACTCCAAAACCCAGTGGATAGCCTTTTCAGTAGTTCCCTAGGTCCATAAGGGGGCACTAAATCAGCAATTAGAAGATCAGCATGCACATACAGTACATCAGCCATCCAACCATTAAGCCCAATATTGCGTGGGTTCCCCTTGTGCCACCTGGGCAGCCCTGGTCCCTTGGGGCATGAATCTAACAAGACCTCTAGTGGTGTGCTATGAAGTCTGGAACCAAGACATTAGCAGGGGATCCTCTGTCAGCTGTAGGTTGTGGAGTGGAGAATTTGTGGATCAGAGTTGTTTTTCTAGTGCATCCCATAGGTGGATGATTGGACTTGGGTTTGATGAGTTTGGAGTCCATGACTTCACCAGGTGTCTTGGGCCCTTTGGCTGATGGGCTCCCTGCGTGTCAAGCTGGGGTGCAGTAGGTCTTTTGGTGCCTTTGGACAGCATTAATTTTTTCAGCAAGTTGTGCTGCGTTAGACTTTACTGTGAGATCAAATCAGACAGGCTAGCCTTTGCTCCCCACAAGATAAATGAACAGATCATAGGTGGTTCCAAGTGTAGAGATCCTATGGAAGGCAGAGAGAGAGAGAGAGAGAGACACTTAACCTCATGTTTCTATTATGGGTGATATACAGTAGATAATCATCTAATGGTGGACCACCATATGAAACAAGACATGTTATAGGGCTTGATGGAACATAGTCCTAGTTCACCTGTGGTACAACATTAGCCCAGCCCTGTGAAGTGTTGAACATTCTGTTAGAAATACCTTGCATCACCAGAAAGCCAATGTACTGGCTCTAGTAACTATTTAGTGAGACTACTCCATAAGGTTTGAAGTGCAGGTGCAGATTTATAACTGACAAACCCAGTGTATACCAGCAGTAGCAAACAAGTCTACACAAGATCATGCATGTGGCTGAAGTTGCAGTTGTGAGTGCTGTAACATTCAATGAATTATGCTCAGAATATAGAAGAAAACTGGAGGACAGGACACATCTAGCTCCAACAGGAAAGCTGCATACTGTGTTAATGTAGACTTCCATGCAGAGAATGAAAGTGAATATGCAATGGTGGTATTTCTTGTCATTACTGCATTATAATGTACATCACTATGAGATCTGGAGGGATGCTCTCTGCAGGCATGCACACCACAGGCGATAGTTTTACAACTATATGGGAGGTCTGGCCTCACCTTAATTTTTTTTTTTAAATGCAGCAACAAAATGTTTCTATACTAAATATACAGTAGAAATGGGAATGTGTTATTTATCACTCTTGGTGAAATTCAGTAGTATCTAACATTAAAAAGCACCATATGAAACATATCTTAACATAATTTGCTGTTGGCAAAATTTCCCATTGATAGTAAAATACTACTAATGACCTATAAGGCATTTAATGTTCTTGCACTAAAATATATAGGAGGAAATTTGGTCTATTATGATCTGCCATGCCTGCGTCGATCAAAAGGTGTATGCTGTTTATTAGAACCTAGCATAATAAAGACTACAGCAGGAGGCAGAGATTTTTCCCTATAAAGCTCCTCAGCTATTGAATCTAATTAGTGCTGAAAATCTGTTTACAGATCACACATTCACTCTGGCTTGTTGATAGTGGAGTGGTGAATCTCTTTATATCCCAGGGTGTTTTGATGCCTGTGGTAACTTCTGGCTCTCCTGTAGTCCCTTATTACATTCTGATCCCCATGTACATCCCTTTATGACATTGGACCCTGGAAAGTGCTAACCACTACACCACTGTGCCGCCTATGGATATCCTATTGTAAGAAAAAAAAGAAGTCAAAGATACCCATGTGCCTTATTGAAGATGTGCGGTGTTTAGTTTTATGTTTCAATTTGTTTTTATATAACATGAAGAACTCCTTTCTTTTTTAACTCCATTTTTATGACTGTGGTAGGACCTTCAGTTAACATTCACACATGCATTTGGAAACACCAATTAGCCTAATCTGCATCTATTTGGACTGTGGAAGGAAACTGGAGTACCCGGAGAAAATCCACCAAGCACTGGGAGAACATGTAAGCTGCATGCACACAGACCCGAGGCGAGAATCAAACTCTGACCCAGGAGGTGCAAGACGACAGTGCCCTAAGGGGGAATCAGAAGTTAAGCAAGCACACAAACCAATCAGCCATTACATTAAAATACTAAATATTAAGCCCAATATTGTGTGGGTTCCCCTTGTGCCACCTGGGTAGCTCTGGCCCCTGTTTGCATGACTTCACAAGAACTCTGGGGGTGTGCTCTGGTGTCTGGCACCAGGACATTTTCAGCAGATCCTTTGTGAGCTGTAGACATGCATGGATCGTACTTGTCCGTCGTGTGTATCTCATGCACAGACCGTGAAGTTTGAAAATCAGGACTTTCCCAGGTGTCTTGGGCTCTTTGCCAGCTTGGCCCTGTGTGTGTCAAGCTGTGGTGCAGTAGGTGTTCTGGTGTCTTTCTATCATGGACAGCATTTAATTTTTCTGTGAATTGTCCTGCTTTGGCTTTTCTGTGAGATCAGATCAGATAGGCTAGCATTTTTTTCCAACAGATATAAATGAGCCTTGGGTATCCCTGATCCTGTCCCCAGTTTACTGGTATATAATTGCTAATCACTGTTAATGTGTTAATGTCATGCAGTGTTAATATTATGGCTTATCGTGGTATGTGAGTTATAGTGAGGTGTCCACAAACATTTGGCAATATAGTGTATTTGAATGTGTGCAAATATAACAATATTCTATTATTGTATAACTAGATAGTTGTTGTTTTTTCTTTTGGATGATTTTACACATTTCAAGGTTTCTTTATATTATTCTTTATTATTGTCAGATAATTTAGCCTTTTTATAGAAATATATACTTTAATTGGAAAAATGTTCTTTCAGTAGAAGTAATGATATTATGGAGTATGCAATATAATATGCAATACTAGATAAATTTCATTGGATTGTATTTGGACTTGCTAAAATGTTTTTGTTTTTTTAAGAAAACTCCATCCATCAACTTATTCCAGAACTGAGATTCAACAACTATCTTGTTGCCATTTTAATGATACTTGAGTCTGTCTACCGGAACCTCATATGGTTTTGGCCCGAGGCCAGTTACCGCACTACACTGGAAATCTCATTTAGCAAGAGGATGTGATGGTTTCAGGTCCAGTAAAAGTGGCTCCTGCTGTGTCTGAAGCAACAGTTTGGATTTCAGAGCACCAGCAATGGCAGCACGTTATCCCAAGAGCCTCCTTGTGCCTCCATAATTGATTTCATGTGTTGTATGGCTCTTAACACTCGATGATGTATTGCACAGTGGCCCAAGCTGAAAAGAAAGGAAAAATCACTTAATGAATTCTATTGAAATCACTTATATGGATATTGCTTGTTTAAAGTTATATAATATAAAGTGAGCTGAACATTATTTAGAAATAATCATTGTTTAGTTTAACAGACAAACACAGTGTATCCATGTTCTAAAATGATATTTAGATAGCAGATTGATAGCTTGATATGCAACAAACATTACCAGTAACTATGAAATAACACATATGGCATTAGGGAATTAAGTACCAACAACAGGCATTGGTGGCTCAGTGGTACTGTAGGTTTCTCGTCTGCCATGGGGAAGGCTCAGGTCCAATTCCCCCCCAATGCCCAAACCCAAGCCACTGGATGCAATGCCGGTCCCAAGCCCAGATAAAATGGATGGTTGCATCAGGAAGGGCATCTGTTGTGTCAAAGTTGTGTGCAGAGCTGATGTCCCGCTGTGGCGACCCATCAAGGGGAGCAGCTGAAAGTCCAACAACAACAATCAGTTGTTATTTTAACAGACAAAGGACAGTGGTTCTGGAATAGTTCTTGCAAACCTATCAAGCACGATGATGAAACTGGCTCCCATGAAGACCTTCCCAGGTAAACAAGAACAAAACCTACCTCTGCTGCAGAGGAGATGTTCATTTAGAGTTACCAGCCTCAGAAATCACCAATTAACGAACAGCACCTCAGATTAGAGCCTTTATGAAGGCTTTACAGAGCATTACGTATCAACTGTTCAAAAGAGATTATTGCATATTTTGGATGCCTTCAGCATTGTTTTAGAATGTAGAAAGAAATCAGAAAAGACCATGGAATTAGAAGCTGCATCCAAACTGTTAACTGGACACTCACAGAAATAAGGATGTCAAACTGTACTGTTGCAGTATTGTTGTACTGCAACAGTACAGTTGTTGTACAATTAAGGAGATGTTTTTTACCTTTAGTGGATGGATGGATGGATGGATGGATGGATAGATAGATAGATAGATAGACAGATAGATAGATAGATAGATAGATAGATAGATAGATAGATAGATAGACAGATAGATAGATAGATAGATAGATAGATAGATAGATAGATAGATAGATAGATAGATAGATAGATCATTTCTAATAATTTAAAAACTGTCTACCTTATTATTTATGCAGCTATCCAATTAGCCATGTATACGATGTACGATATATAAAATCCAAGTCCAAATACAGATCCAAGCCAAGAGCTTCAAATCTAACATCAGAATGAAGTCTCAGGCCCTCCTGATCTCCTGGGATCTTTACACACATATGCCTATAAAATTGGAGGATTTTTATTTGCTTGTTTTCCATTGTGCTGTGTAAATTCAAGAGAATGTTGTTTGTGAAAATCCCAGAAAAGAAACACTCAAACCAGCCCTGGCAACAACATCCATGGTTTAATCATTTTTTCCATTCTGATGTTTGATTTGAGGTACTTTAATTGGATCTGCACTATTTTATGCATTTGTCCTAATTGTCAAACAGTACGTCCTTACTTTACTTGAGTGGTTTTATTAGTGGATACTTTTTAGCTTTTACTTCATTACATCCTAGAACAAATATCTGTGTTTTCTACTTCACTACATTTGTGCATGGCATTTTGTTACCACAGTGACTTGTAATATTTGAAGCGGTAATATTTGCCTTTCCTTTGTAATACGCTTAATTGTGTAGTAGGTGTTCGAAATCAAAAGTGAAGATTGTTTATAGTTTATAGTGGATACTTTTCGCTTTTATTCCACTACATCCTACAACAGGTATCTATATTTTGTACTTCACTACATTTATGCATGGCATGTAGTATTTGAAGCAGTAATATTTGCCTTCCCTTTGCAAAACGCTTAATCATGTATCAGGCTCTGACCTGAAGACTACAGTGAGCTAATATAAGCTCAGTAATTTTGATACATAAGTTAATTTGAAGGTTTTTTTGTTTTCTCAAGTATAAATTTAAATGGAGGACTTTAGTATTAGGAAAGTAGTAGTAGAAAAGTAATATTTTACCTGAGATATCTACTTTTATTCAGGGTCAGGTAAGATCTTTGTATTCTGCCCACCACTGCAGACAAGTGGGTGATGGTATAACTACATGAATTAGTTTTCTGTTAAAGTAGGTGGTGAGTATGTCTATTTCCAGGAAACCTTGCACCTTAAAAAAATCTTAGGTACTGTAACCAATAAAAACTAAAGGTACAAATCATATAACCTTGGTGATAGCACCTCAGCAACATCAACTTCATCCTACACAAATTTATTGTCTCCACAACCAGGTGAACTCATTTTTCTTAATCAGTAACCCTTCCATCCACTCAGGGTCTCAGCAAACCCAAGTCTATCCAGTGAATGCGAAGTTTAGAGTGTGAATGAACCCAGGATGGGAGACAGGGCACTATGCACTCACATGTTCACACCCCGGTCCAATTATTTAGCATAATTAATCCACCTACTGTTTAAATCACACACAGACAGCAACCTAGGATGGAACCAGATACCGAGACCTGTGACACTGTATCACTGTGCCATCCTTGTAAATGTGTTAGTTATTCTGAAATTATATCTGTAACTCAACAGCCGTTTAACCAACAAAAATATGTGTTTTACCACCAAATCATTATCTCTTAAACCTAGGCAGTAGGATATAAATATGAGTAAAATACAAATAAAGCAAGTTTGGAAATTTTTGTTCAACATGGTCAACGGTGACCATGGTGACCACGTTGCCATGTGGACTGGAGGTCCAACTACGGTCGTAAAAAGGCGAGTAAATAGAATGGTCACCACTGGCCTCCCTAATTGGACTACAGAGGATCCTAGATTTATGGAGATGGAAGTTAAATACAGGATACAAAGATTGTTGCCTCAAAAGCTTGTACTGCCCCCTGTTGGCTAAACAGCAGAAAAGCAAGAGAGGAAAATAACTGCATTAGATTTGTAAAAAGAACTCATGGTCTACCTTGGTTATTTCCTGCAAACAAACTCACAGCACAAGCACGACACAGCTGATTTTAATTCTTCATATTTTAATCGCATTATTTACATACAACTATAATTTGTATGTTCCTTCATTCTGACACACAATTCACTCAGGCATATAAGGCAATCATATGTATGTGAAGTAATCAACCAGGAGAGAAGAAAGGAATAAATAGTACATTCAGAAGCATTTGGAAATCACACTGACACTGAAACAAATCACTGTTCGGATAACGTTCATAATAATCACATTAGAAAAGTCCATACGAGTCATTGTGTTACTAGGAGAGTTTACATTATTACTTCTTCGTACAATTCATAGTACATTTAAAGAGTGGTTTTAGATAGACATAAACTAACTCACAGTTTAACGACAGGTTTAATCCTATACAACCTACAGTGATGTGGATAAAAAGATGAGCCAAATATCGACCATGTCTCACGGCCCATTTATTAGGAACACCTGTACATTCATGCAGCTATATTATCAGCCAATCATGTGGCATGAAAGCAAAGGATAATTCCATGCAGATACAGGTCAAGATCTTCAGTTAAAGGTAGGAAAATAAACAGTCTTCAACTGTACAGTTTGGGTAAACATGCAGATTCTTGTTCTTGGTTGACCAGAATCTGGTCCGTGTTGTAGCACATCCATCTCCAGGTTTGATGTTTTGTGCATGCTTTGATGTCCTTAAAACCAATATTGACTTTTTTTCCAGTGACTTTTGTCATCAATAATGTGTTTACACCTATAGAATTTATTTAGAGACTATTGTGTGTGTAATTTAAAAAATCAGCAGTTTATAAAATACTCAAACCAGCCCACCTGGTACCAACAACTATGACATGATCAAAGTCAGAGATCAAACATATTGTTTATTCTGGTATCTGATGCAAATATTACCTGAACCTCTTGATGTGTATCTGCATAAATTTCTTTGTGCTGGTGCCACATGATTGGTTGATTAGTTAACTGCATGAATGTACAGGTATACACATGTTCACAATGAAGTGGGCAATGAGTGGTGTGTGTGTGTGTGTGTGTGTGTGTGTGTGTGTGTGTATATATATATATATATATATATATAAAATGTACTTAAAACAGTCCAGCTCAGTGTCAGCGTGCTCTAATGCCTAGTCGCTCTATGAATAAGGTGCAAATACAAATACAAGAATTATTCATGCAAAGTCTTGTAGTGAGACACCCAGCTCCAAATCAATGCTTAGCAATGTTTAAAAAAAATACAAATCCTAAAATAACAAAACAGACAACATGAGAAGTAGATTTTTTCATGATTATTTTCTTAGGTTACATTTAAATGCAATTTTTTTTTGATAATGATATATTCATTAATGTGGAAACCCTACTGATTGTCATTTTATGAAAGGCCTTGTCCTTTTGGGGTTCGAGTTTTGTATATCATCAAGACAGAAGGTGCTGAAAGAAGATCTGCAGATCAATCACTGACTTTAATAACAAGCTTTTTTGGCAGCAAGATAATGAGGATATCCATCTAATAACTGAAATGACCCTCTGTTAAGGTGGCACCTCATATTAAAAAAAATTGGTTTGTGTCATGAAAAATTCTTTCTGTTGGTGTTTCGGTTTTTTAGATATTACACTATTATTATGAATACAAGTGTGGCAGTAATATTACTATAAATTGAATGTGCAATACGTAAAAAAAAATCAAGCTAACTATTTGTACTTACAAACATTTTACATTAATTTGTTTAGATATTGATTTGGTTGGAGATGAGTGGGTTTTATTGTATTACAATGTCTCTCTTGTTTTTACTTTTCCCTATTTAAATGAATTATAGCCATTATACAGTAATTTGTCAAAATAATTATTTTCAAATGGGGACCATATCTAAAACCATTTTATAGCCGGTAAATGAAGATATTTAAAAACAAAAAAAGTATCAAAACCTCATTTCCACCCTTATACATCATTGTACAAGAAGCATCCTTCCTCTATCGATTTGGAATTTACTGCAAGGTGATTTAATTGCAACATTTTAACATAAAAAAAAATGGAATACCATCATTAATCTGGACCTTGCTGCAGTCTCATGGACTGTCTTCTACTCATGCTTCTGCCCCACTGCAAAGATGCTGTCATTACTGGTGCCCAAGCAGTTTGGAGAAAAACCCAGGATTTTTGGTGTCTTTCGACTGAGGCTCGCCACTCTTTCTCTCCAGGCCCAGCTCACCCTCCATATGTTCAAGCTCAGATTCGTCCAGCAACTCAAAGTCCTCAGCCTCACTGTCTGTGTTGTCAGCAATCGCTGACTCCAGCCGCTCTTGTATGGCAGCAGTGACCGCGTCTTTGATGGCGTTCTCGGCTGTTCTCTGTAAAAGTCCCAAAGCTTGAGTCACCGCAGCCTCGTCCCCTACACCTGTCCCTCGAGCCTCTCTATGCTGAGGGATGGACGTGGTCGGGAGGCCGATGCTCAGGTCCTCATCATCTCCATTCGTCCCTGCTCCATTATCCAGGGAGGGAAATTCAGTGAGACCGGAGAATACTTCCTCCTCACTACGACGATCTAAATCTAAATCAGAGGAAAGCGGAATTTTTCCATTAAAAGTACAAGGTATGACTTCTATCATGGCCAAGAGGTCTGTCTCTGCATTCACACATCACATCAATCTAGGAAAAGTGGACATTCTTTTGTTTCAGATACATCACACAATCTCATCCTTTCACTAATCATAGATGTATTTCTTCTTCTTTTTTTTTTATTGGGTTTTTTCCAGTTTTCTCCCCAATATTAGTCATAGCCAATTCTTCCCTGGCGCTAGGGGGGCTCCCACATTAAGGCTACTACTACCACTCAGTCGGGAGGGCAAAGACTATCCGTCTTCGCCCTCCCGACTGAGTGGTAGTCCGTGTTTCCTCCGAACCGCGTGACGTCACCTGACCGCATCTTTTCGAACTGCACCATTAGGGGCGGAGTAACACACTCGGAGGAAAGCATTAGCCGCTCCTTCCGCGTGCACGAGCTCACAGACGCCCCTGATTGGCTGTAGAGCCGTGATTAATGTGGGGGTGCAAGTACCTCTCATCCCTCCCCCCTGAGAGAGCTCGGCCAATCAGCTCTCTCTGTGCCTCCGGCTGTGAGAGGA
>JAOVVA010000044.1:21157909-21184421 GCA_028565275.1 Leiocassis micropogon | reverse complement strand
TTCTGTGTTTTTCTGTCAATATGGGGTACTGTGTGTACATTAATGAGGAAAAAAATTAACTTAAATGATTTTAGCAAATGGCTGTAATATAACAAAGATTGAAAAATTTAAGGGAGTCTGAATACTTTCCGTACCCACACTCAAGGTGATACCTCAAGGAATCATGCAGCAGGATGAGTCTTACTGACTGGTTCTATGACTATATAGAAACATGACTTATATAGAAACAAAAACATAAATGCTTTACATTGAGGGAAAAACAAATTTACCACAATACACTGGTAGCTGTCACACTACATTGCTTCCAATTTGCATGAAGCTAAACTCACATAAACTCGCATTTTCTTGCATTGCTCATTCCATCTGCTAGTCGCTAACAGTAATTCTGACATCTGTTATCATAGATTATAGTCCAAAGAACTACCTAGAAAAATATAAAATTTTCCAAAATATCTCACACACACAGCAATAAATTAATCACTAACTTGTAAGGATTAAAAAATGCAAGTGTGACCATATTCAGATATGTTAGTTGCCAGCATGTTGGCATGTTGCTGTAGGTGTGAAAAGGTATGCACACAATCAACTTGATATAAGAAAATGAACAAGCTCACCCTCTGAGTTCTCTGTCTGAGGTGTGTGCCCTTCTGATAAGTTAAAGGTGCCATTATCAGTCCACGTTACTTCAGAGACTTCAGTGTCTGATACAGACAGCTCTCTGCATACCATGGAGTCCAACTGAAAGAACCCATCTGCGTCAGTTCCCATCTCAATTTACATTCAAAAGGCTGTCCAAAGGAAAGTAAATAAAGGTTCACCCACCTTAGGGAACATTGAGGACAAATCAGCTTCAATGCTTTCTTTCTCAGCTTCTGCCTCTGCTTTCTGCAACCTCTGTTCTGGATTCATGAAAGTTGAGCAAATCTCATTTGAAGTCATCAGTTAGTCTGGATTAAGATAAATCTGTTGTGCATGTATGCAAGTCGTGGCTAATCAAATAAAACAAACTTGATTACCATGATTCTCTTTAATCTTATGCAGGAAGTACCCCACTCCGAAGTTCAGTTTCTGCAAAACTGGTTCCACCCACATCCCAAACTCTTGTGATGACACAAGAGGCCAGAGGAAAATGCCTAGTACTGGCAGAAATACACAAACAGCACATTAATGCACAGCACAGTTTGTAACAAATTGTCACTTTGCCTCATGGTATGCTACTAGAAATCTGCTTTTCTACATTGAACCTTTATACAAGGTTCAACAAACCATCTACGATTAACTTAAAACCACAATAATCACTCAAAATATCTGATGCACCTACCTATCATATAAGAAATAACAACTCCTGGAATGTAATTGCCCAGTATGGCCAGGAAGAAGCACAAGCTGCATACTAGAAGACAAAACTGCAACCAGAAACACATGCAGGATTCAAATATTATATTCCTACTGCCAAGCTTAAGCATATACATCACTTAGTATTAGCCATGCCATCACCTTTCCCGGGTTTTGCTTTTTAAAAGAAGATGTTTCCTCAAGGAACAGCTTGATGCTCATCCAGCAGTCTGTAAGCTGAGCTTCTGGTCCAGACCTGCTCTCCTGACCTGAGTCCACCAGCTCCCAGCTGCAGTGAAAGAAACAGTGTGTGATTTCACAGAAAGAGAGCAACTAGCATAAATGTTTAACCTGGTCCCGAAACAGTACATGTCAAGCAATTTTACACCTTACAGCAGTCTAACTAAATCAGTGACTCACATTACGCTGCCAGAAGCTTTAGTTTTATACTTTTTTAAAAGACAAGGTTGCTGTAGTTTAACTACCTTCCCAGTAGCACCTTGTTAACATACACTATCAGTTAAATGTTTGGATACAATTCTAATCCAATGTCCTTTCATGATTTTTCTTTTAATGTCTTTCTTCACTGTAAAACAAGGCTGAAGGCATCCAAAATAATGCAATAATCTCCTTTGAACAGTTGATACTGAGATGTGTCTGCTGCTTAAGCTCTGTAAAGCCTTTACAACAGCTCTGATCTGAGGTGCTGTTAATTGGTGATTTCTGAGGCTGGTTACTCTAAATTCTCCTCTGCAGCAGAGATATATTTTGGTCTTGCTTTCCTGGGAAGGTCTTCATGAGAGCCAGTTTCATCATGGTGCTTGATGGGTTTTGCAAATGCACTTGACAATACTGTTCTTGCAAAAACTATTCCAGAACAGCTGACCTTCAAGTCTTAAAATAACAACTGACTGTGGTTGTTGTTACTTAGTTACCTAATGCCGTTTGTGTTATTATAATAATATTCTGTGAGGTGAAATGCAAAAAAGAAAGATAAGATCACCTTCATATACCACCTAACTCAAATACACAGCAAGGTGGGGATAAGAGCTAAATATTTATTAATCCATCCCTGCTTCCAAACTATGAAAAAGTGTGATATTTTAATATATGTTTAGTATGTATATGCCCAGTGAAAAGCAATCTTAATGCTTCAGCAAACCAAGACACATAGGACAATGTTATGCTTCCAACTTTGTGGCAATAATTTGGGGATGGCCCTTTTCTTTTCCAACACAACTGTGCCCCAGTGCACAAAGCAAAGACTAGAAAGAGATGGTTTGATGAGTTTGCTGTGGAAGTTTGCTGTGGAAGAGCCCTGACCTCAACTCCATTGATCACCTTTGGGATGAGCTGAAACAGTGCCCAACCTCATAAATGCTCTAAAGAACAAATGGGTACGAATTCCCACAGAACCATTCGAAAATCTTATGAACAGCTTTCCAAGAAGAGTGGAAGCTGTTATAGCTGCAAATGGGGGACTAACTCCATATTGAAGTACAGTATATGTATTTGGATACAATGTCATCGCAGGTGTGGCCAAATACAGTACTTTTGTCCATATAGTGTACCTCTGAAAGTAAACAAATACACATTTTGATGGGAAGAATGATATTTAAAGAAATGTATCATGACAATGGTTTGGGTGCAAACAGCCATCTTCAGTGCGCACCAAAATGTGGAATGTGGAGGATTTGGTAAAATTAGTTTTTTACAAATATGAAAATATTGACCTTTTGCAGATATTTGTCTACCATGGCGTCACTCACAACAGTGGATGGCAGAATCACCATATGGGATATGGGATTCAGCTTTATGTTAAAAGCTAGTTAGCTGTGAAACACAACATTTATGGTTCAGAGGCAGTTAAGAACATTTTTTTTTAAATTGTCTTTAATTGTTTAATTGTCTATTGTCTTGTATGATGACATAACATTAACAGATGTGTTTTCTTGCTAAACGTGCTACCCTGACTGGCTTTGTATGTGGGTTTTAGCATGGCCATAGAAAAGTAATATCCCTTTTGTCATACAGAAGTGGGCGGGACCATCACAGACAGATGTTGTAACATCAGGAGCAAAAGGTCTATAAGTAAGGGTGTGCAATCTGTAAGCAGAGATAGATAAGTGTATACTAAATGCTTTACTTTTTTATCCCTCATTACAGGATTCCTTGGCAGGATGTCAGTATCTATAAGGGGAAATAATGTCCTTTATCACGCCATGATTCCATTTCAGTAAAGATCTCGATACAACTGCCCTACACACTCCACAAAAGGTCACCCACCTGTCACCTATCACGTTCCAGGCCACAGAATCAAATGAACAGAATTTCCTAAGAAACTGATCACATGGGGTGAGATGTCACGTGTGACTATGGCGCAATGTGGCCCACATTAGCATTTCACCATCCACAAGGAGCACTACATCATCTCCGGTGCCAGAGAGGACAGCTTGCCCAACACACATGGGTAAGCTTAAGAGAGGTGTAAGTCCCATTTGATCCAAAGCTGCTTGGAAAGGTGCTAGCGAGGAGTCATGTGTCGGTACAAGGAAAAGGCAGTTGGAGAAAGCTGGCTGTTCTCTGCTGCAAAACATATATCAGACAAACGACTGTAACCTTCCACGTTAAACCATCTCCATTAGAGCTTTCAATTTAGCTTGCATAAATCCGACAACTGTTGAGCCGGGAGACTAAAATACAAACAGCTGCTTGTTTTGTCTCCTATACTAATCTTTACATCAACAACGAAAGCATCACGTCTGAAAATCTAACAAGCCTAGTGACAGGAGGCAAAAATAGCCAGTAAGTAACAGCTGACCTATGTGAAGAATGGCAGAGAAAACACTAGAACCTTTACCTATCTATCAGACCATAGAGGGCACTGAATTTTAATTTCACAATTTATATACTCCTTAGTTCAAAGCATCTACTTTTTGCTTCCAACCACCCAAATAAATCTAATGATGTAGGATTTCACTGACTTATAGCCTCATGGGTTCATGGAACTCGTAAAAAAAAAATCACAGGATCAGCTAAACTCTGGTGCCAGGTATGTCACCATGTATAGAGAAAGTATAATCTCATGTTGATATGGTGACATCTTTTACAAAAGGTACTGAATGCAGTACAGATGAAGTACATACATTCTAATATGGTATTGTCTCTATAGTAACTGATGGCTAATAAAAACTTGTCATCGTATAAAAATGAAAAATTTTAGCTCTGTAAGTTATTTTAGAAATAATAATCTTAAAAGCTTTCCCAAATCCACAAGTAAATATTGATCTTTATTTAATTTAAAAACATTTTTAAAAAATAATTTAATATATTTTTAAGTTTAATATACATCGAAGGCCTTACCAGATCCACAAGTATATGTTTATCATAAGTATATCAGGTGAGTATATGTTTAAAAATGCATCTATTATTAGACTTAGATAATGTAGAGCATCCACTCCAGTCTCTGTCATGTCAATGACATACCTCAAAAATAATCATGTTTTAAAGTTTATTTTGGTTAATAGAAAACTGTGTGCACTACTATCTACGCAATGCTGTTATAGAAAATAATTTTCAAATACGTAAAACTTTTGATCTTCCACACACATTTGACCAACCCAGCACCTCATATTAACCTTTCTCTTCCCCGTCGAATTATATTTGTACCTCCTTTTTTCTCATAAACAGACAACTGCACGTTTACCTTAAACCTGATCCAAGATTTTCGTCCATCATCTCTCAGACTTTAATCATCAAGTCGTGTAGAAAATCTTCTGAGCTCCAATCTCACAGATGAACTGCTAGCAAAGTTCAACGTTCAGGGATGTGTGACCGGCTATGACACGTTACATCCCACTCCGAGCCACAGCTGTCACTGTTTACGTGGAGCAAGACCCTGGCTTTACTATTTCTACCAGGCTGGTCTAAAAATACCACAGCCACACAACATTCCATAGCCGTCAGAGAGGAAGGTGTGCTGGTTGTCGTGTGACACACATGCCGAACATGGACCCCATATAAGATTTGTAAGAAAAATGGATCGAATCCCACTTATACCGAACAAGACCTGTCTTAAGTATCTCAAGGTCATTGTGTTGTGTTTCTTATGCCTGTCACATATTATATTTAGAGGATTACACCATTCTTACCAATTACGTGAGCGTTATTTTAGTTTTGAAGGGATACATAGTTATTACAATAGCTCATAAGAATAAATGGCTGTTTTATAGGGTTCATCTCCAAAAGTCTAAAAATGACTCATGAGTAGAAGAGCATTCTTTGTTATTTAAATCTACATGACATAAGCCGGCCATATGACTCTTTAACGACTGCAGTGATCATGAGCAAGCATTTGGTAGCTATTACACACTCCACACTCCTCCTCCCGCAAATCAAGGCCTATGTTATTCTGGCACACCCCCTTACTTAAGGGTTTTCCTGCTTCTGATTGGTTGAGTTGGTGGGCAGCTGCAGTAGGGTTTGTAACAAAGTGCAAGCAGGTCTTAAAGCATAGAAATGGCAGAGTCATGCTAACCAACACTCATGTCACATGCTAACAGACAGCCAGGTTATGACAGACCTCAAATTTCACAACACAACTGCTTATAGAACAAACAACACCATTAGTACTGAATGAATGTTCTTGATATCTTATTACTGTTCTTAATAGTGTGTTTATGAACCCCCACAACGATAACAATTTCACATTCCACTGAGAGTAAATGTACTTTATAAACATATTACATGTGTACAATAATATTTTGTCTGTTTACAACAGTCATCGATCTTGCTATTCCTAAACACATTAGATCCAAATTGACTTAAATAAAAAAATTGTTTGGATTAACCCTTTTTAAATCACGTGACCATTAAATAAGCTAATGACTTTACAGTAATTTTAAAAATGTGAGGCTGCGTTATATCCACAAGCACATAGGCACCTTCTTCATGTTTTCCCTGTGCGCATGTTCAGGAATGTCCACTGTGATGAGTTAATACTCTGCACTTCTCTGGCAGCCAATCAACGCCCTGTGGAGAAGGAGCTACGGATTTAAAGTATGGCTGGAAGGGCTTGGGAAGAGAGAGACCTCCATTCATGCTTTTGGTTATGGCATGTACTTTTAGCCATTGTTTAAGTGCCACACCCACACCCACAACGATAGCTATCCAACCTCCCACCTGCGCACACACACATACACACCTGTAGAGATTACTGAGGAATCTGGCTCTGGATAGAGCTGTCTCGTAAATGTCCCTGACTTATGCTGTGCATTCAAAAACCCTTACAGTGAGAATGAACCCTCGTAAGTGAGAAGAAAGAAAGAATAGCAGAGATGTCTGATCATTGTGTCACTACATTACTTTGTGTGTGTGCAAAAGTAAAACCCCAATAGTGTAGTAATACATGATGAGGAACTGAAGTCTGATCATTAGCAACACTGGAAAAATTAATCAATGCTCCTTTTAATCAAACATCCTAATTATGTGTCCCTGTAAATGTGTAAATGCAGGCTGATTACAGAGGCATTTGAATGGACTGGTTGTTTGTTTACTTATGCTCACACAAACACACACACTGTATAATCAATATAAGAGGTATATTGATAGATATAGTCAGATATATTGATTTCTTTTGTTTTCTTGTGCAACCTACAAACTGATTTCCTTATAAAATGGCACAAGACTGTCCAGGAGAGAACTTCCATATTTTCTTGTTGCTCATCTTTGTAATGCATATTTGGCCTTTTTTTATTTTATTATTTTTAAACTCTCTTTGCCCTACATGATTTTATATGCAAATCGTAGACAAAGCACTATCATACTACTGTATGATTAATAAACCCGAATCATCAAAGTATCAGTGTATTATGTCTTTGAAAGGTATGTATTCAGATATCATGGAATACAAAAAAACTGTAATATTAGGTTGTGCGGTTATCAATAGTATTGCACGGATCTTGCTGAAAATAATCCCAACAGCTACAATGGCACTGTCACATTTGTACGCATAACGTCATAAGCTCATATATATTAACAATAATGCAATTTAAGTGATGAAGTGCCATCTACTGGTGAGTCATCTTGTTGCATATGTCAAAAATAGACAGGACAAACAGGAAAGACAATGCACTGGAAAAGGAAACATTGCTAGATGTTACAGCAAAGCATGTGACATTATGTTTAAACATACCTGCCTGTCATACTTCGCCATAAACAGGATCCTAATAGGGAAAGTAAAAGGGAAACATAATGTTAGGGACATTCTGACAATACCACGTTATCAGTATGTACACAAATTAAATATCTTAGAAAAACATGATGAATACAGAAGCGTTGAACATATTGTCATCATGGCACAGTGCTTGCATTAAACCCATAATAAACTAACAATGTATTCAGGTGAGTGTTTTTATCTAAAGGTAAGTTTAGCGCTTTAAACTGGCATCATAGATGGATAATACCTTTGTCATATTGTTATTTTATAACTTTATAACTGCCCTATTTACCCTGATGTATCTCACTTATAGTGTATTCATCAGGTGATAATGCTGCCCCTGGCTTATACGGTTATGCATGCTTTAATATCTAATTATTACACATGATTGCACATTAGGCAAGTATTCTCTACCAGCATCCTACAATGACAGTATTAATTGGTGGTCCACACCTCTTGACCTGGAAAGTGCCATGTCCCTCACCAACTGTACCAGCAGCAACAGAAGCAGACACAAGCAGAGGAGACACACCACTCGGAATGGGCTAAAGGACACAAACCTGAGTAGGGGAAAACAAACTTTTTTTCAGTTTACTCACTAGGTCGAAAGGAAGCTTTAAGTGAAATTAACATTTAATGCATGTAATGCATGGTATTGATTTCAAAACAACATACATGGTAACTGAAAAGTCTAAAGCATTTTGAGGTATCACAAACATCCAATATCATTTGTGCCAATTTGCCCAGTTTTACTCATGCTTGGCCAAAGGGACTAATCTCTAGTTTTTTAAAACCAGGCCACAGCTTATTTATATGGAGAAATCGCCTGTGTGCAAGGTCTTTGTATGAATAAAAAAATAAGGAAAGATGTACAAAGATTTAAGTGAATCTGGCCTGGTACAGTATACGAGGATGCAATTATAATTACAAAACGTCCCATGATTTACATGTTGTTTAAATACAGATAGAGAGGGAAGAAGACTGAATGATATAAGTGCATTGAACAATCATCCATGATATCACTGCTTTCTCCACGAAAAGCATGCTTTTCAAGGAAACTACTCATAGAAATTACTAAATGATGTCCTATGTACAGTGATCTTTATCACTAATTTATTTTATTTATAATTTTATTTATATCTAAGACAGTAACCTTTGTATGTAATAGTTCTGTTCAAGCCCAGTAGCATGACTTGGGAATAGTAGACTATCTATTGCATCCAATGACAGGCCTAATTCTTGGGTTAACGCATAGATTTATAAGGCTACAAATAAATATATAGTATTAATAAGCATGCACGGAGCATGAAATCAGTATTTGACACAGAAACTGCAGAAAAGCCAAAAACTGAGCAGTGCGCATTCTGTATTTAAAAAAAAAAAAAACGTCGTGTATATATAGACGTTTAAATCTCACGTGGGAGAAGAAAAAAAAAAACAGCTGCGTCATGGCTCTCACCAAAACACGATGTTCGTCGCTGTAAAGGTAGCGCAAGTCCTCACCAGCCGTTTCCAGTTGACGCCCGTTGATCGGCAGCGCGCCGGCGGAGGGGTGACTGATGAGGCCCGCGGGGCTCGTGCACTCTCCTGCTCAGCTCTCTCCGCCATCGCGCTGCCGGACCGCGCTCGCGCTCCTCCCTGCGAGCCAGCGCGTGAACTCAGACACAGCTGCTCGCGGCTTTGTTGTTGTTCTGCCGCTGACGTCATTCGGAGACTATAAGGCTTGCTCTTGGGACCTCCTACTCCTTCCTAGTCGTCCTGCAGGCTCTACCTGCCGTGCGTTGTTCCCTTTAGCAGATAGTGTCAGGCGTGATTATTATTCAGCCTCTACCTCTCATGCGCGCTCTCACATTAAAATGCTTGATGTAATAAAAAATGATGACGTAATAATGCCTATACAGCATGGCCAAGTGTTTTGAGAATGACAAAAAATAAAAAAGTTTCACAAAGTCTGCTACTTCTGTGATTTTAGATCTTTTTGTCAGATGTTACTTTGGTATACAGAAGTATAATTACAAGCATTTTATAAGTGTCAAAGGCTTTTGATTACAATTACATTAAGTTTATGCATAGACTCAATATTTGCTGTGTTGACCCTTCTTTTTTAATGCATGCCGTCGATCAACTTCTGGGCCACATCCTGACTGATGGCAGCCCATTCTTGTATAATCAATGCTTGGAGTTTGTGGGAATTTGTGGGTTTTTGTTTGCTTCTTAAGGATTGACACAAGTTCTCAAGAGCTGGGGAGTCCTGGCCATGGACCCAAAATGTCAATGTCTTGATCGCCGAGCTTCACAGTTACTGTATCACTTTTGCGTTATGACAAAGTGCTCCATCATGCTGGAAAAGGCATTGCTCGTCATCAAGCTGTTTTTGGGTGGTTGGGAGAAGTTGATCTTGGAGGATGTTTTTGTACTATTATTTATTCTATGGTCTTAGGCAAAATTGAGAGTAAGCCCACTCCCTTGGCTGAGAAGCAACCCCACACATAATCGTCTCAGGATGCTTTACTGTTGTCATGTCACAGGAATGATTGTAGTGCTCACCTTCATAGATTTCAAGAAGGGCAGCAAAGAAGACACTTCTCTCAAGGAAAATTAGGAACAGATATTATATAATATTCCATAAAAGGTACAGGGATTGGACTGGTGTAAAATTTTCTATGATGAATCCCCTTTCAGATTTTTTGGATGATTTTGGGGAAAAAAAGCTTGTCCGAAAAATAAAAGGTGAGCGCTACCATCAGAATTGGAGTGCTAATGTAATTGGCAATAAAATCCTTTGACACCTATGAAATTCTTGTAATTATACTTCAGTATACCGTAGTAACATCGGACAAAAATATCTAAAAACACTGAAGTAACAGTCTCTGTGAAAATAATTTTTTGTGTCATTCTCAAAACTTTTGGCCACAGCTGTAAAATCAGAACATTCATTCAATCTTTCATGCATCTTCAGTAACCTGTGGGTCCAGAGGCCATGCAGGAACACTGGACAAAAAATGGTAAACCCCAGAAGGGAGGCCAATCCATGGTAGGACACCATGCATACATATTCATACAATGATTCACAACTACATCAATCAAGCATAACATTATGACCACTTGCCTAATACTCAGTGATGTCTGAAGTGGAGAAGGTAGATGAAGTGATGTCCTCAGCTGAGCAGGAAAGCAGAGTGATGTCTGAAGCCGTGCAGAGTGATGCAAGAAATCAAAGTGGCACCCTCTGTGGAGCAGGAAAACAATGTCTCATCTGAATTGGCACAAGTTGAAGTCCAAGGTGAGGCAGGGAGATGGAATGATGGTCATGGCAATGTCATTAGCAGAGATGGCATCCTGGATGGAGTAGGGTAGCGGTAAATATCTCCTTATCAAAGTGGGTTAGACAAAGAGGGTCTCTCCTCTTTGTCATGTGACTTGGACGTCGCTGACTGGAGACAATTTTAGGTGGGTGGTTATAATGTTATGGCGATCACTGTGTGTCTACTAAATTTTAGGTAGGTGGTAATAATTTTATGGCCGATGAGTGTGTATGTGTCATACACACTGATCTGCCATAACATTATGACCATCTACCTAAAATTGAGTACAGTAGGTCCACCTATCGCTGCTAAAACAGCCCATACCCATCAATGCATGGACCTCTATAGAGCTCTGAGGGTATGATGTGGTATCTGGGACCAAACCATCGTACCAAAACCTTTAAGTCTTGTAAATTGCAAGCTCAGGCATCCATGGATTAGACTTATTTTTCCATAACATCCGACTGATGCTTAATTGCATTGAGATCTGGAAAATCTCACCCACCAAGCATGGGGGTGGGGAAACCCACCAAGCATGAACACAAAATGCAAACTCCATGCACACCGAGGCAGGAATCGAAGCTGGCTGGGAATCGAACCTGGACCCTGGAGGTGCAAGGCAACAGCGCTAACCACTAAGCCGCCTAAGAGACTTTTTCAACTCTTTTTATTGGATTAGAATAAACGAGCCAGCCTTTGCTACCCATATGCATCAGTGAGCCTTGGCCTCCAATGACCTTGTTGCCAGTTCTCCAGTTTTCCTTCTTTGGAGCACTTTCGGTACGCCCTGACCACTGAAGACTGGGAACATCCCACAAGACCTGAAATTTTGAAGTTGCTCTGACCCACTTCCAGGTGCCAAAGTAATGAGATAACCAATGTTTTTCACGTCACCTCTCAGTGGTCATAATATTATGGCTAATACACATTACTTGTCAAATGTTTGGACACAAGTTCGGATTTATTTTCTACATTCTAGAACAATATTGATTCTCTTTTATTCCCCAAAACAATGAAATAACACATATGGCATTAGGTAATTAAGTAACAACAAATTGTTGTTTATTCAGCTGTTCTTGAACAGTTAGGTCAGCTTTTCAGAAATATTTGAAGGAAAGTTTTGTAAAACTTTCAAACTTTCATGGTTACAGCCAGTATATAAAGCCATCACACGATAGATTATATAAATGAAAAATGGTTTTCCAGAGCCAGCAATGAAAAGAGAACAAGCGCAACATAACCCATTTTTTTCCTGAGCAACCAGTGGACCATAATTAATTGGCTGAATATCCAGGGCATTCTTCAGTGCAAGATCCTGTTCTATCCCCCCAAAAAACTCAATTGTACTCAATGTCATTATTATGCAAACATTTGGGTGGTTCCATGAAATATATTAAAATGAAAATACATGAGGAGATTTTTGGGAGTGTTGCAACACAACAAAGGAAGAAACAGAGCAAATCACGTCAATGTTAACAGTGTTCCAGAATAGGGTGTAAAAACCCTAATTGGACAGAATTTCACAGGCAACAAAAGGCCTGGCTAGAAATTTCCAGGCCTCGTTTTACAGGACCTGCTTTGTTGCTGCTGTATTTGTTCTCTAGTGCTGTGTTAACAGTTATCCTTTCTGTGACAGCCTCTCTCCCCAGCCTTCCACACAGAGCATGAAACTCTCCCTACATTAAATTTCAGCATAAAAAAAAAACTCCCGATTTTGCATGTGACCCTGTGTTGGTAAAAGCTTTGGTGCAGCCTTTCTGTCTGGAATCCAGTTGTCGAATAATAACCAGCTTGAGACCATGTTCACAAGCCTCTTCTTCTTTTTTTATGATAAGTGCATATAAGACTGCTGAGACTAGAGATGATGGGTCAACTACCAGAGGAAGTGATGGACAGTTTGTGCAACGAGGAGATGGAATGTAAGATTTGCTATTGTGCTTACAATCTGTCCAGTCGGCGACCCAAAGTGCTTGAGTGCTGCCATCGTTTGTGCTCCAAATGCTTGGAAAAGATCCTCAATTTGGGCGAGTCACCGCCAAACTCAGTGGTCTGCCCATTCTGCCGCTTCATTACTGGTCTTCCTGGAGAAGCTGGTGGTAGCCTACCAGATGACTACAACTTGGTGAGTGTGCTGTCCATTCAAAACCAATATCTGAACTTGAAAGGAAGCCAGGATGAGATTTTGCTCAGTCCTGGACGTCTAAATTCTCTGGTTGGTCACTCAGCATCGGCAACATCCTCATCTGTGTACTCCAACTATGTGGTTATCACCATTATGGAATCACCACAGGAGCATGCCATTTTAGCAGATCACCAATCCTCTAGCCTTGACTCCATGGCCTCAGTGACACGACGCTGCACAGTGTGGAACTGTACCACGCTGCTGTGCCAGGCATCGGCGCAAATTCTTGTGTGGGTCCTGGGATTGCTGTATTTCAGCTCTCTGCCAATAGGTGTTTACTTACTCATCATGCAGAAGACCACTCTGGGAGTTCTGTTGATGAGCCTGGTGCCTGTCAGTCTGCTCATGATCATGGTGTATGGGATGTGCCAGTGTGTTTGCCATGAGTTTTGGGACTGTGTACCACCTTAAGCATAGTAGGAACAGGGATGTCTCTGAAGTAATTGCAGCATTCCTATGGACTGACAGGTTTTTGAAAACCTCAGTACTTACTTCAGAAAATTATCAAGAGTTAGATTTCTAATTATAAAGTTAATCTTCCAACTATGTAGAATGTACAGTATGTATCTTTATACCATAGTACTGTTGTATTTTCATATCTGAAGGAGTTTCGTTCCATAATATCACAGTTGCTGATTAATTTTTTCAGTACTCCTGGTTGTAGCTTAAATTATAGGTGTGCTCATTCTAACATTATTATTATTATTATTATTATTCTAGCTCATACACAGCTTGTGTAGCAGATGCTCCATAATCTAAGCCTGATAATAAACTGATTTTTAGAAAGTGCAGGATGTCATTAATAATTAAATAAAAAGTGTATTTGTTGGCAAATTGATGTGGTAGAAGTATAAAATACTTTACATCGTGTTGTCACAGGAAAATAATCTATTTGAGCATGTCAGGTGCATTTGCAAAACCCAACAAGCACCATGATGAAACTAGTTTTCATAAAAGACCATCCCAGTAAATCAGGACCAAAACTTACCTCTGCTGCAGAGGAGAAGTTCATTTAGAGTTACTACCCTCAAAAATCACCAATTAACAAACAGCACCTTAGATTAGTTTATGAAGGCTTTACATAGCATAAGTAGCAGACACAACTCAAAATCAACTGTTCAGGAGCTTATTGCATATTTTGCATGAGAAAGAAGAAAAGACCAGGAAAGACCATGGAATTAGGAGGTGTGTCTAAACTCTTGCCTGGTAGTTTATATGTGTGCATATGCTTGTGTGTGTGTAATGTATAGACAGTATTTTTGTGAGTGTGTAGTAATAATACAGTGTAAAAAAAAATTACACCATTCTAGCAAATGTTGTTGTCTTAAGACAATTATTTATACTAAAGGTGCATATATATTAAGTTTAGGGTTAAGTACCAGTGTCAGAATTTTTTTTAGTTTGGCATGAATACATTTTATTTTGAATTAATAAGCCTACTATTATACTATATTGTATATATTTGTACTTTTTGGTTATCACTTATATAAATAAAAAAAATCCCATTTGACGTCCTCAAATTTCGCAGTAACACTGACAGTCTCCCTTTGTCTAGCCTTTGTTATGGATGTTTTGTGCATATTTGTATAAATGTGAAATATGGAAACTTATAAGACAGTTTGATTTTATTGAGGCCTGCATGCCAATTGCTAATTGCAGGTGCTATTATGGCTTCATTTTTAAAAGACAGCTAATATTTTATTCCACTTACAGTCAAGTACATCAGATCAACTACATACTCTATTCATCTTTCATGAATAAGCCATCAAGGCCGATTTTGTTTGTTTTGGATATACTCTTAAGACATTTATGTTTGAGATCAAAAGATAAATATGAGATGATATATCAGCCTTGCTTGGAGCAACTGCATCAAATCAGAGACTTAGTGAAATCACCAAACTGTTGCTATCTTCTTTTGTGATCCTTATACATGCTTGTACCACAAATTCATTCATTTTTTTTAAGGAGCTTCTCTAAAGAATTATTCTTCATGTCTTCTCGATTCACTTAAAAACATCGGAAGACTTACAATCAAACATGCACACATGATGGGTGGCGAATGTCTCCCAAAAGAGAGAATATTTAGGCTTTTAATCAAGTTGGCCCCACACATCAAAAGAACAAAAGTCATTTACATGTAATTCATGTGGAGACAGAGCGACAGACAAACGACAGGAAGCACATTATCATGTTCCGGTTAGACAAACGTGTTTCAGCTAGCCCTAGGAAGTATTATCATATAAAGAATGAGGAAGCACAATAAAGGGGGTTGTTTTATGACCATATGGCATAGAACAAAGAGAGATGTAAGAGATTGAGGCATGGGAATGTGCACAAAATTTCAAAAAACTTTTACAGGTTAACTGATGCTCAATTATGTCATGGCGTGGTGATTGATTTATTCAGTCTAAAACTTTTTCCCCTGATGAATTCCTTTGTTGTGTTGGCAGTATGTTTTGGGTCATTCTCTCAGTGCATGATAAAATTCCTCCTAAATTAGATTGGATGCATTTCTCTTTAAATTGGCAAACACATATACTTGTATGTTTTGGATCATGAGTAGATCCTTTCTTTGCGTTTGTATCACTTTGGTAAAGGTTATTCTTGATTCTGGATGTTTGTGGCTCATCACTGAATTTATTCATGAACGCAGTCCAGTCTTACTGCTGATTAGTGGGTTGCATCTTGCGGTATGGCCTTTATATTTCTGCTCTTAAAGTCTTCTTTAAACTTTTGATTGTGATATCTTTACCCCTGACTTATGGAAGCTGTTGGTAATGTCACTGTCTGTTGTTTTATGTTTTTTTTTCACAGATGTCACAGTGTTTGGCATCATCTACTGTTTTTATATTTTATGATGTGTGGTGGTTTGTGCATCTGTGGTTTCTTTCTTTTTTAGTACATTGCAAATTGGTGTAGTGGCTATGCTCAATCCCAGTGTAATTGATTTGATCTATGCTTTAAAATGGCTTGTTTATCCCAAAGACTGCTCTCTGTGTCCTCGTGTTGGTATATGCTTTTTTTTTTTTCACAGGGTAAAACCCAGGGCACAAACAAAGAGAATGCATTCAGAGCTATTAATTGTTTAACTAGTCACATTTATAAAAAACATGTTGCAGTATTTTTGATCCCTTGAAGAATGATAGGTTTCAATCAAAGGGTGACATGTTCTAAATTATTATTATTATCATTATTACTATTAATTATTTTTAACATATATAGATGTAAATATCAGAGGAAAAAAAGATTAAGTCATTATATCTCAAGTCCAGTGTTTTAGGGATAGGTTCCAGACCTATAGATAATACAGTTAAGTATTAATATGTTTCCAAACCACTTTTTAATTACAAGAGTAATTTTTATAGTCAAGAGGTGCTAACAAAAAAGAAGCTTTGAGTAGAAATTATAAGAAATTGTTACATATGGTACTTTCAAGGTACTTACACATCGCCTTTTTTTCTTTTACTATTTTTTTTTTTTTTTTACCATTTTACTACATTTTCTTTACCGTCTTTGGTTTGATTAGCCACACAGCCTTGTTTAAAAATCACTGATGAAATAAAGAACTTAATAATGATTGGATAAAGAAGTATCCATTCATTTTTCTGTGGTCTAACTCGGAACAATTGTCTATTGAGAGTTAATGGAGCTAGTCAAAAGCGCCAGAGGCAAACACAGAATGCAATTGTCTTCTTTAAAGCTATGAGCTAATCACTAATAGCTATGCAGGCTAGTTGATCATTTGGTAGCAATGTTAATTTTTTTTTTTTTTTTAAATACGAGTCATTTTTCACTGAGTCTGCCCTTATTGAGTGACCTCATTTTGTCACAGGAAGTTGGTCAATTTATAAAAAATATTATATTATTCTGAATATTTTTTTTCTAACATGCACTACCTGTCGAATCTTTAAACATACCTTTTAATCCCATGGTATTTCCTGATTTTTATTTTTTTTAAGGCATCTGAAATGTGCAATAATCACCTTTGAACAGTTGATATTGAGATGTATTTGCTACTTATGCTCTGTAAAGCCTTCATAACGGTTCTAATCTGAGGTGATGTTACTTGGTGATTTTTGAGGCTGGTAATTCTAAATGAACTTCTCCTCTGCAGCATTGGTAGGTTTTGGTCTTGCTTTCCTTGGAAGTCAACATGAGAGCCAGTTTCATCATGGTGTCTGATGGGTTTTGCAAATGCACTTGACAAAAGTGTTCTTGCAAGAACTATTCCAGAACAGCTGACCTTCATGTCTTAAGACAACAACTGACATTGTTTTTGTAGTTACTTAATAACCTAATGGCATGTGTGTTATTTCATTGTTTTAAAAAACTCCAAAATCGTTCTAGAATGTAGAAAATAAATGCAAACTTGTGTCCAAACTTAACTTTTCTGGAACTTTTAGTAGAATAAACTACAGTGTTAGCTAATAAACTAAGAATATCATTACAACACCCACTGAAATGCCGTATCACTGTTCCTGGCAGGCTGAGAAGGGTTCACCACCCAAAAGATATCAGGTCAACAGTGATCCTACAGGGATCCCTGTTAATTTAAAACAGAGTATATAGAAAAGTTACTAGAGAAAAAGGTAACATTTCTTTATCAGCTGTTCAAGATTGCTAATAACTCTATCACACATGCATTGTTGTAGTATATACAGTACATACTCCATCCATCCAGGAACCTCTATAGTCTAACTAGGGACCGTGAAGGCCAAATGGTGACCACTTGCATTTATTCCCTTTTTTTTTACGACCGTGGTAGGACCTTTGGTCAACATTCACACATTCAATCACACACTACAGGCAGTGTGGGAACACCAATTAGACTAATCTGCATGTCTTTGGACTGTTTGGAGGAAACCGGAGTACCCAGAGGAAAACCACCAAGCTCAGGGAGAACATGCAAACTCCAAGCGCACACACACACCCAGAGGCGAACCCGGACCCTGGAGGCACAAGGCGACAGTGCTAACCACTATGCCTGTACCCTCATATATACACACTGTAAGCATCTAATATTCTCAAATAAGTAAATCTGCTATAATACAGGTTTTTATATTAATTTAACAAAGATGTTCCTGAAGTAAGTGATCCATTCTATACTATATTAATCAAAGATGATCCTAAAATATGATATTGTAGTACTGTAATGCCATGTAAGCCCAAGGAACGCAGAGGACATGTTATTGATAGGCTGTGTGCATGTCTGGGCATGCATCAACTCCAGGAGAAGTGTGACTGGATGCCGCCTCAGCCAATCAGATTGCTGCATTTCTCCCCAACAACAAAAAACAGATCAGTTGATGTCCATCCATCCATCCATCTAGGTACCTCTGTAATGACCATTGGTCACTACATGGTGATCATTGTATTTATTCCCATTTTTACGACTGTGGTAAGAAACTCCAGTCAACATTCACACATTACAGGCAAATTGAGAATGCCAGGTAGCTTAATCTGCACAATCTTTGGATAGTCTTCGTGGGAGGAAACCGGAGTAGCCGCAAGAATCCCACCACGCAGGCAAACATGACCCCTAAGTGGGGATCAAACCCGGGCCTTCGTGGTACAAGGCCACAGTCCTAACCACTAAGCCACTGTGCAGCTATATATATATATAAAAAAACAGGCATCTAATATTCTCAAATAAGTAAATCTGCTATAATAAATTCGATATTAATTTAACAAAGACATTCCTGAAATATGTCATCTTGCTGTAATACCATGTAAGCCCAAGGCCCACACAGAAGGACATGTTATTGATAGGCTGTGTGTGTGTGTGTGTGTCTGGGCATGCATCAACTCCAGGAGAAGTGTGACTGGACTCCGCCTCAGCCAATCAGATTGCTGCATTTCTCACCAACAACAAACAAAAGATCGGAGTGAGAGCTGTGTCGATGTATCTGAATTATATGACTTAATTCCACTGCATGACGCCGTAGAGACCGGGATTCATGCTTTTTCGCTTTGTTTCGTCATTTTTGTTCAACGACTTTGTAACAAGAGCTACACTAACCTAGTCGGTCAGGAGAGCGGAGCTGTTTGTGCCGTGCAAACACTTCTTCTCTAAAGCTAGCGATCTAGCTATAACCAGGGAGGGGGGAAAAAGCGAAAAACAGAAATAGTTCGTGCTTTGTGTTCGGTGACAGCAGTCAGGGCTCATCGCTGGGGTCTTTCAGAGAGCTGTCCAGCTAAAGGTAGCTGGTTAGCTGTGAGGATTAAACGGAGGAATCCGATCGCGATGTCCGGACCGTCATCGGGCTGCGGCTTTCTGATGTCGGTTGTTGTTCACGGAGACTTGGCTCTCAACGAGCAGGAAAAAGAGCTCAATCAGCGGCTCAGGCGCCTGTACCCGGCCGTCAACGAACAAGAAACCCCACTGCCCAGATCCTGGAGCCCGAAGGACAAATTCAGCTACATTGGCCTGTCACAGAACAACCTGCGGGTGCATTATAAAGGTAAGCAACCTCTATCAACAACAAAGCTAGCGGGCTAACCAAGTGGCTACACTGAATAAGCTGGGTAGTTTACCTGTTAGCAGTGTATCTAATAGCAGTGTAAGCACTTGTAGGTAGTATTGCTGAACAAATAAATAGTTTTACATATTGCTATCTACCAATTTAACCGCTATTACAATTAGCCATGCAGTAAATTAACCCAGGTAATGAGATAATGCTGCCTCTACATGTTTGACAGCCTTGTCAAATTACCCAGGTGGCTAAAATGACTAAAAAAGGAAACTCAAACTATTTAGGGATTTTAGTTTCGCTAAATTTAAGTTAGTCATTCATAAATGCTAAAAATGATTTTTATTGCACTACGACAGTGGCTAGTTCTCGACAGCCCAAGTTTTTTATTTTTTTATTTTTTTTTTTAAGAACTAACTAGCAAGATAGCTAGTACGTTACTTTTCCACACCAGTATTCCGTCAAACCCCGCCTCGTTCGCCATGATTTGGCTGCTCATTGGATGGACGCAGCCATTACGTTTCGTTAAACCGATGATGAAGACGTTGTCTTGACCAATCGGAACACAGGACTTCACGCAAAACGGGTTGGAGAAAATGGCGTTTAGAGTTTCTTCACTGAAATCCGGAAGTAGCGCCCTGGATAGATATTTTTAGCTAACCTCTTGTAGTTTGTTAGCGAGCCAAACCTTTAAAATTACGCACGTCTTCGAATATAGGATAATAATCTGACATTGTAAAGTAACAGTGTTAATAAAATAAAGTGTCATTATAACAATAATGTCTGATATGCTATAAGTAGCTAACTAAAGTCTTTAGCTTAATAGCATTAGCCCGGCAAGGCCTGCTCGTTTGTTTGGTAATCATGAAGAAGCAGGAATAAACATGGTGCTGGGGGACATCTCGTTTCAGCTAACTAGTCGAACAGTATCTAATAGATTTGCTAGTTCTACAGGAGTGTCTTATGTCCTGTGGCCATTTTACTCACCATAGAAAGACGGAAAGTTTAAACCAAAAAGTCTTGTTCCCATTGTAAACTTGTACTGGCCGACAAAATGTATATTTGTATGTATACATACATGTTTACATTGTACATTTACATTTAAGTCTGTACATTTATTTATTTTAACACACACACAATCCCTGCTGACAGTATTGGCTTTCAAGGCCAATTCTTTTCTTTTTACTGAAAAAACACTGCCAATAATTTATGAAATTTCTTTATCGTGTCATTATTTATTTAACAAAAATGAAGACAAAAATACTAAGTACCCCTTAATGCTTTCACAGGATTTAAGAGGGTTACGTTGCAATTATTTGCTACAGGTGTGCAGACCTCTATAAAAGCAATTTTTTTGTTTGCTGGTCTGGAGCATCCGGGTGAATGTTAACACAATGCCAAAAGGGAAAGACATAAGCAATGGTCTTAGAGAAGCAATTGTTGCTGCACATCAATCTTGAAAGGGTTATAAAACCATTTCCAAACCATTTGCAGTTCAATATTGTACAGTAAGAAAGATTATTCACAGGATTAAAACATTTAGGACAGCTGCCAATCTTCCCAGGAGTGGACGTCCCAGCACATTCAGCCCAAGGTCAGACCGTGCAGTGCTCGGAGAAATCATAATAATTAAAAAAATAAAAACAGCAAATGCTACATCTCAGATCCTATAGGCCTCACTTAGCATGTTTAAGTCCATGACTGCACAATTAGAAGAAGACTGAACAAGTACAGTTGGTTTGAAAGGGTTACTCCTTCTGTCTATAAAGAATCTGACCATACCACACAGTTTCTGAAACAAGATAATAAAAAATTATTTATAATAAAATAACTTAGAATAATTTACTGGAAATATGGCCCATTCCTCCTGACAGAACTGGCATAACCAAGTCAAGTTTGTAGGCCTCCTTGCCTGCACACCCTTTCAGTTCTGTGCACAGATTTTCTATGGGATTGAGGACGGGGCCACTCCAATACATTGACCTAGTTTTTCTTAAGCCATTTTGCCGCAACTTTGGAAGTATGTTTAGAGTCATTGTTCATTTGGAAGAATCATTTGTGACCAAAGCTTCTGGCTGATGTCTTAAGCTCCTTGTTTCAAAATATCCAATCTTCCTTCCACATGATCCCATCTATTTTGTGAAGTGCACCAGTCCCTTTATGAGCACACTGCCCCCACAACATGACCCTGCCACCCCAACACATGTTTCATGGTTGAGGTGGTGTTCTTTGGCTTGAAAGCTACCCTTTTTTTTTTTCTTTTTTTTTTTCTCCAGACATAACAATGGTCATTATGGTTAAATGGTTATATTTTTGTTTTATCAATTCAGGGGACAGGTTTTTAAAAAGATCTTTGTCCCTATGTGAAGTAGTCTGGCTTTTTTTATGGTGGTTTTGGAGCAGTGCTTTCTTCCTTGCCGAGCAGCCTTTCAGGTTGCATCCATATCAGGCTCATTTTACTGTGGAGATTGATACTTTTGTACTTGTTTCCTGAGTTTTCAAAAGGTCCTTTGCTGTTATTCTGGAAATGATTTGTAATTTTCATACCAAAGTATACATCTTCTTCCTGAGTGGAATAATGACTGTGTGGTCCCATGGTGTTTATACATGTGTAGTGTTGTTGGTACAGATGAACCTTCAAGCAGTTGGAAATTATTTCCACAAATGAACCAGACTTGTGGAGGTCACAGGTTTTTTTTTCCTTAGGTCTTTGTTGATTTTCTTTAATTTTTCCCTTGATGTCAAGAAAGAGGCACTGAGTTTGAAGGTAGGCCTTAAAATGAATCCACAGGTCCACCTCCAGTTGCCTCAGATGATGGCAACCTGAACCTATCAAAAGCTTCTTAAGCCATGACATAATTTTCTGGAATGTTCCAAGCTGTTTAGGAGCCCAGTCAGCTGAGTGTATGTAAATTTCTGACACACTGCAATTGTGATAAAGTGATTATAGATTATATATATTATAAGTAAAATAATCTATCTATAAACAATTGTAGGAGAAAATTACTTGTTATACATAATGTAGATGTTGTAACCGACTTGGCATAACTATTATTTGGTAACACGAAATCTCTTAATCAGTATGTAAATACCTCAAACCTCAAATGTACATACCTAAATACATATTGCCCACTCAATAGGAACACCTGTACATCTGTGACTTTGATTATGGCATGGATATTGGTCCCAGGTGGGCTGGTTGGTGTATTTCATAAACTGCTCGTCTTCTGTGATTTTGCACACAATAATGCCAATTAACAAATTAAACTAATTGGTGGAAAACAAACAATCCTGTAAGTGGAGAGTCTGCAGGCTGAAACGCTTTGTTAATGATTGAGATGGGAGGAAAAATAACCAGAACTGATTTGTGCTGGCAGTTTATAATAACTCATAATGACTTGGTAAACCCATGGTGAGCAGGAAAGTATCTACGATCACCAGATGACAATGTAAACAAACGGCTAATGCTGAAAACCTGTGTGGATAATAAAATAAGTCCTAAAGCTCGTACTGTATTTATGCACATACATTATTAGCAAGGACATATTTTCCAGTCAAAGGTAATCAAAGTAGCCCAGTTACCAGCAATGCTGCTTGCTTAACTTTGCACAACCTGACAAGGAAAATTCTATTTGCCTGTTGCTTTTCCAGAGTGTCAGTACCTGCTTCCTTTCAACAACAGTGAATTAAAAAATAGCCTGGGAGTTTTGTGATCCTTTACACAACTTAGCAGTTAAAATACTGCAGTTTTTTTTGTCCTTGTTTAAAATTGAGTCAGTTTAAATAAATAATAATAATATTGTTCATTAGTGCACATTGCCTAAAATGCAAGGGCGCTGTCTTGTAGTATGCAAGGCAATAGATATATGGGCTACGGAGCATTGTTATGCTAAACAAACATTATCCGTTAATAAAATTTTAAACGTCAATGACTCAATTAACATCCTTGTGAGTTGCTATATTGTTCCAGGCAGCTTGAAACAATCTGGCGATTTTCCTCTGACCTTTCATATTAACAATGCATTTCCACCCACAGAACTGTCAGTCACTCAGTAGTTTTTTTTGTTTTTTCACACCCTTCTGTGTAAACTCTTAATTCTTGAAATTCTCAAGAGATAAGGAACATTTCTGGATTACTCAAACCAGGCCATATCCTCAGATGTTTTTTATTTTTTATTTTTGCCTTATGGGAAGTTAATCTATGAAGTGATTTCTATAGTATCCAGCAATTCAAAGTGCTTAATCTAAAGCATTAGTTTAAAGGATTTCCCTGTTTGTATGGCAAAGCATATTAATGATTTTACTTGTTAGCTTTTTTTGTTGTTGTAAGGAGAACCTTTCATGTTTACTCAAAATGGAAATTCCAGCTCACTGTGGCCATAGAAGGAGTTTAGATAAAGTGATTAGACTACACTTAGTTTCCTTTTGTTTACTTCCTGTCCAGTGTTTCATCCTGAACGCATTAAATATCCTCATATTGAGCCGATTGTAATATGCTTAGTCATTGGTGTTGTATTTTAATGATCCCTGTGTGTGTGTGGGTGAATTGCTATTAAAAACAAAAGCTTATATTCTTTATCGGTATTTTCCGGTGATGTTCTATGTGTCATATAAGTGAAAATAAATCAAAACAAAACTAGGACCCAAAGTTCCAGCTATGTGACAGGTGCTGAGTTACCACACAGACTTTGCTAGTTCGCAGATGACAGGGGTGTGATGGCATTGACGGTGATATTAGCATAAAAGCTTTGGAATATTATCTGCTGCCCAGATGAAGAGATGAGTGTGCCGGACAGACTGAAGGACCAAAGCACAGGGTTGGCTCTTTGAGTGGAAACTAGCTGAAGCTAAAGTATAAATTTGCTCAAATTTGCCAGATGACACCCTAAACAAATTAGCCTGTTCTTTTAATCACATTTGATTTGCACATCAAAACATATATTATACAAAGAAGGTAGATTGTCTGAAGACACACAGATTACTACCAGAGCAGAAAAATAATAAGTCTTATATAATAACACTTATTTTAGAAACATGTAATGTTTGGTCATGCAGCCACAAACAATATCCAGTACTGTACAAAAGTCTTGACACCCCCAAATCTTTTTATATTTTGATTTTAAGTGTAGTCTTGAGGAATAGTTTTTCAGCCTTCCTGAATGACTTTTTTTGGGCTCTCATTTTCTGTACCTGAGCAGTTTCAGAGGAATGTTTCTTTTGTTTGTTTGTTTGTTTGTTTAACCACACAGGGACCTATGAATCATCCAAGGATTTAAAAAAAACATCTAGCTTAAAGAAGACAGGTGCAGATGATGACAGATGATCAGGGCGGTGATTAGTATACTGGTCATGCAAAGTGGTTGGAACAGATGAGGGGGGGAATGAGGTTGCTGCTGAGGTTGTTACATAAAGGACTAATTTTTACAATCTGTCTTTAGTCCATTTGCAGCAAAAACATTTGTTCCCATTTCTTTAACTTAATCTATATAATTGAATGTAATTAAATATAAAGAAATGAGGGGTGGCTCAAGACTTGCACAGAACTGTACAGTATGTATAAAAAAAATAGTCAAACCACCTTTAAAAAAATAAATAATAATAACAATTATTTTTACATTTAAAATAATGTAATTTTCCATTAGGAATGCAGACAAAAAAAAACACTTGTGATTTATCGTTTAAACAAAAATCATAAATAAATTGAGCCATCAAGAATTAGTAGCCTGAATATAGATGAAAATAAGTGTTTTCACCGTGCACCATTTCATGTGTAAGGAGAGTACATATTGTGTAAATTATATAACCTGTTCAGTCACAAGCTGCTTTGTATAATTCCTTTACCAATCGGTTAACTAATGTCCACATAACTTAACTCGTCATCCTCTGCTGTCTGGAAAGGTTTGAACTCCACTGGTCTCGGCTCAGAAAAAAACGAGTGTGTTTAATCGTTTTCTAATTATCATTTTAATTTTTTACTTGTTTGATATGTCACATTTTTGTACAGTTGGCCTAAATAATATTTAGGTTCTGATCATTCTAAATTTTGTTATTTATAGACAAAAGATTTTAACCCATAATGCGTTTATCTTGATTTAGCACCTTTGATTGTGTTTTTGTCTGTTTTTAGGTCATGGAAAGACTCCCAAGGATGCAGCATCTGTTCGTGCGACTCATCCTATTCCAGCTGCCTGTGGGGTCTATTATTTTGAGGTGAAAATCATCAGTAAAGGACGAGATGGGTAAGTAGAACTGATCAACACGATGGTAGAATATTGTAGCATGCATTCTTTAGTGCTATCCGTATACTTTATATGAATGCATATGTGTGTGTTTTCATCTTTTATCAGGTACATGGGGATCGGTCTCTCTGCCCAGGGCGTCAACATGAACAGACTGCCAGGTAAAAAAACAGACGATTAGCTTATTTGTTTAGATTTTATGAGACAGTGTCTGTGTGAAACAGTCTTCAACTGTCTATCACACAAGAATGCAAAAGGCAAGATGTTAATTTTTATGAAATAAGGTCAAAAAACTGTTCCCTGCTGATCTAGTGCAACGTTGAGGAAATAAGCGACACCGCTTCACGGTTTCATTTTCTGTATTCTATAAGTGTAGGCTGCTTGAGGAAGTTTCAGTCTGCGATAAATATAGTTACAGATTTCAGTTACTGAATTTAAACTGTTAGGAATATTTTTTCACTTTTCGATCAACTGGCATGCTAAGAAAAGAAAATCTTCCTATAGTTTCATGGACTCAATTTTCACCAAATCTAATTAAATTGAAGTTGCAACAGAATTGTGACCTGTTTTAATTAATAACTGCATCCATAGTTGTGTTTTGACACATGATAGATATACCTTGTTTGATTTCAGCCTTTAAAGTATTACCACCAGTTAATCCTGTGCAGGTTTGAGTTTACAACCACCAATAAAGTGCATTAGCTGTTAGAATTTGAATAGCAAATCTCTTCATTCATGCTACACTGGTATCATGGTTGCACAGT
>JAOVVA010000044.1:21132773-21157809 GCA_028565275.1 Leiocassis micropogon | reverse complement strand
AATAAAGTGCATTAGCTGTTAGAATTTGAATAGCAAATCTCTTCATTCATGCTACACTGGTATCATGGTTGCACAGTAAATCTCCATCAAGGGAACTTTTATTTATTTACTGATGGCATCAGCCAACAGGAAAAGAGCAGGTATGATTTTTTTTTTTTAAATATAATTTGGTGAATCCTTAGGCAGTACTGATCAAACAGGAGATGGTGAGAAATAGACAAGTGATTAGTTATTAAGGGATGCCAATTTGTCACAGACAAGGGTGTGTTAACTAAAATATATGAATTATTTTAGGAAAAAAAGCTTTCAAGCATTTTGATCTACTATATAACTCTTAACTGGGCTTAATTTAAATAAGACAAGGTTACTAATTATAATACATTGGGCCTCATGCAGCAACATTCTTTTTAATTTCTCTTTGTTCTGTTAAGAGAAAAAATAAGTCAACACCAGATGAGCCAAACGTTCTTAATCCTCAATCCTCAATCCTCACCCGAATCAGCTCCTACCCAGGTGAGCTGAATGATGAATCCCAATTGATTTCGCATTAAAGACGCTTAGGATCAGCATGTAATTAGCATAGGTAACACCCCTACACTATATGAGAGCAGGTGCATATTATGCCATGTGCAAGTTAGGGACTAGAATTGGAAAGATGCAACAGAAAAAAAGAAGAAGAATTGTTAAGAAGAACTACAGCAGAAGTGAAATCAAGGTACTTCTGCAAGGAATCTTTGGCATGGGAGCGTTAAATTAAAATCTCTGGCATGGGACCTGCATTGCATGCAGTGGCTGGGTAGTATGGGGTTTGGAGAAAACACTCACGGCTGGACTTGAACCCGGATCCTGAGATCCAAAAATCAACAACCTAGAGCTTTAGCCACCTAAGCCACCACTCCGACATCTTTAATTCAATGCATTTGTGTAAAAATAGGACACAATTTTATCCAAACTTCCATCAAGAAGCTTTTTATTAATGACCCTTGCCGTTCAGCACACCTGGTGACGTTTCCTCTGTCATCTTATTATTTGTGTTAATCGTGCCATTATCACACACAGCCGGGTAAGCGCGCTGCAGTTATGAGAGGTCATTAGGGTCAAATTTGATCATATGATTAATTTGCGTTAAAAAACTATTAAGTGTTAAAATTTCTAGATTAATCACATAATATTGACAGCCCTAAAATAAACTTAAATAAAGTAAACCGCTGATCTTTCATACCACAAGCCCTGGCATTACATGTAAAAAAAAAAAATGCAGGAGTAGCAAAATATCTAATGTACTGAATGACTTGTCAGCTGGGGAGCGCAAAAAAAAGTGTAATGACGCATGGAGTATGGGCATAACTTCTGTCACCTATATTTGAGTTTTATAAAGTTTAAGGATTTTTATAATTATTTGTTTGAGTGCTTATAACAATCCGAAATGGCTGAGCATCCATCCATTCATCCGTTTCATCAAATCTGTGCACTATCTGCGTAAGCCCTCAAGGATCCAACAGCAATCTGTAAGCAGAACGCACCTAAGCATCCAAGGGTTTTTATAGTCTGTAGTATCTTTTTAGCCCATGAATTAAATGATCTAATTATTATAATATAATCTAAAACATCTAATACTCTAAATTTGATTATATGACACATTTTTTTGTGTCTTAATTTTAAAACTGTTTCCGTGCATCAGACAGACAAGTTACAGACTGTGAAGAGGGTTTTTTTTGTCTCTTATCTTGAGTTGGCTCTCGACCACTTGTAAAAGAGAACAGCAAAAATAGGAAAACATTGGTGAATCCCAGAATGAATGGGTGTGAACAAAATAAGGAAAAATCATGGATACAGTTAAAAATAAAACATTTGTTTGTCTAAAGCTTCTGGTACGAGGCCCAGTATTGTTAGCATTTTTAATAAAGGTCTCTTTATTTTGCACTTCTATTCATTCCACAAACATTTTTAGTCTGACCAGTGGACGATTGGTGTTAAACACTGGGCGAGGTTCGTGTCTGAATTGCAAGTTTGAGTCTTGACATGTTTAATTCTCAGCAGTCAAATACAAAATAAAAGGTCCGTATCCACTAGCTGTCTTGCTAATAAAAACATTAGATTTATATTGATTTGTGCCAGCAAAATTAATTATCTATCACCTTCTTTCTTGGTTATGGCATAAGGCTAATACTAAAGTATAATTCAAAGCATTTCCATATTTTTGAGGACTTTCTCTGAAGTTTTCTCTGTCAAAAGCCATTTTCAACCACGTTAAATGTGTTTTCATTGTAAATGAAGTACGGTAGCACATACCACACCATGCTTGAAATATAGACCTACTACTACAATAAATGATGATGACATATTGTTGCTAACTATAGTTTATATTTATTTACAGTTTATATTTGTTATAGTACCATAATACTGTCTCTATCGCAATAACATTGATTTGTAGCTATCAACAACAAGAAAAACATGCTGATTCACAGATAACGCCCAGGCAGATCCTTTGAATGCCTTCTTCACACTTCAAGTGAATGCATTATGTTTAATATTAGAAGGTTTCCTGCATGTGACTCAACACTTCCCCTGGTGAAACAAAGACAGATGTTGCTGTTGCCATGTGTGACCGATGCGGTCAGTCACGCAGATTCTGTCAGTAAACACGTTCGTGGATGTAATCAATCAGCATACCGTTATATTTTAATCAGTGTTCCATGACGAGCACCTCCATATGATTTTAATTCACAATGTAAAACATAATGTGCCATATATGTAGTTTCTGAGATGTAGAAAATTAAACAGTCGTCCAGTAAAAAAAAAATTTTTGTCACCACTTGCTGAAACAAATTGTTCTGTGTTTAAGGGAATACAAAATGCATTGTGTAAAAGTCATGACTAGCAAATATAATATGTGAAAGCATGTGAAAAACTCCAAATTTCAACCGCTGTCAGTATCCGTCCTTTGGTACGACATTTTAAGAATTCAAATTGTATGGAAATTCTACTTCTTGGAAAAAACGTCTCCTGTTTTTTTTTTCTTTTTTCTTTAACATTTAAATGGACACCCGTGGTGCGCTGAGCTTTCTCATTTGTGCATTTGCCATTTCTGTCAGTGTTTGTAAGACTTCCAGCGTCCCTATGCTGTTTAGCTGCATTACGTCTGTAAGGGTGCGTCCAAAAGAAACTTTCATCCCTTGCTTTGAAGTGACAATAATGTTATGTTCATATATGAAGTCAGTGTAAAATGGTGACACCCAGGGTCAATCCAGCAAGCAGGGTGGATCCTCTGCAGCTTACCCGAGAGATAAGCATTTAAAACACACTCCCTGTTAGGCTTGCTTCCATGATGAGTGACGTGTTACGAAATATTGTTATCGGGAACTCGTCAAATGTATCAGCTTCACCCAGACTTCTCAGTGAGTAGACCGCAGCGATCAAAGGCACGTTCTGCGAAAATGAGCTTGACTGTTTAAAGTACAATGTTTTTTCAAGGCAATCTCATAATTCTTTTACTATGGGAAAGTACAGAACTGGAAAGAACTCCAGCTAGAAATGATGACATAGAAGATTCACTATCTAAATTCCCTTTTGCAAAAAATGAGAGGTATGCGCCGTCAATGTGCGCATCCATCATGCACCATGTGCGCTCTCTCTGATTGCTGTGATTTTATCCTCACAGGCTGGGACAAGCATTCATACGGCTATCACGGAGACGACGGACACAGTTTCTGCTCATCCGGCACAGGGCAGCCGTACGGGCCGACATTTACCACAGGCGACGTCATTGGCTGCTGCGTCAACCTCATCAACAACACCTGTTTCTACACAAAGAACGGCCACAGTCTAGGTACACAACGTCAGCCATGATGTGGTGTTCACTTTAAACAAACCCATGCTTGTTAGCTCAGAGTATCCTCCTTCTTTTAATATACGCCAACTCTAGAACATTCTATTATCTAGCTTTATGTAAGCAGTTTATGTAGGGTTCGACAGTTGGAAACAAGTGCTGATTTTTTTTTTATTTGGTAAATTTCTTTAACTTGAAGCAAAAGTTTATCACCATATCATTCCCCCTTGTCTAGTGTCCCTAACGGATATGAATATACAGCTGTAAATTAAAAATGCAGTACAGTATTATTAATTGTACTTTACCCTGTCTTGAGTGAACGAATATGTCCGATCTATAAAGGCCCCACCTCCCAAAAGCTGCTCCAGTGGCACAAAGCGAACATAAAACTTTGGTGGTTTTAATGTTAATAGATTTTATGTTAAGGCTGATCGTTGTATATATTCAGTATGCTTATACATGTACTGATGTTATTTGTGCACATTAGGTATCTAAATATTATTATTATTATTATTACTGTATTGTAACATGGCCACATATTTGGAATTGTTTCAAATCATTACATTTAAAGTCGGTGCATGTATTCTCCTTTATAACTTTAAAATTAATTTCTAAACATCTGAATATCAATAAGGAAATTTTTATAAATATGAAGTCACATGACTGTTTATATTTTTACATAGCACTTAAAAGATTATCAGGAAACATTTGTACATACAGTAGGTCTAGTTTGTACATTTGCACATTTCTAATAAATCATAACTTTAATCATGTAAAATCATGACAGGTTTTATACAAACTTGCACTATAATGACGCAGAATTCTCAAGCCTGATTTGTCAAGAACATGTTTATTAATTTTCAGTAACAGTACAGCTTTGACATTTTTACCATCACTGTTTATTAATGCGCTGATCTAAGAACATTTTTGTCTCTAAAGTAACAACTAAGTCATTTAGACTTGGATTGCTGACGCTTTACAGAATTTACAGATATCTCAACAAAAAAATAGAAATGTACACACACTTCAGGAAAAGAAAAACTTTTGTATTTATTCAAATAAATGTATTTATTCATTATATATGACAATATATAATGGAATTATTATTATATTAATATAATGTACATCATACTATTTTTCTTTTCCTGAAGAGTGTTTACATTTCTATTTTTTTGTTGAGATATCCGTGTAATACTTTTTCGAAGGAGGCTCCATTGTCAGCGCTTTGTAGCTGAGAGAGGTAAAGATGTTCCAGGAAGCGCAACAGAACATCAGTACAACAAAGGAGATTGTGCTTTGTGGTTAGTTGTTTAAAAAGAGTTTAAAATAAAAAAGGGTGTTGAAGGAAAGACTGTTGGTACGTACGACAGGAAGCGACAACAGGAGCTTACTTATCCCGTCCAAAACAATAAATTGAATTATGAACAAAACAAGTTTTTTCTTTTAATAAGTATAATTATGGTTGTTACCAGATTCCTGTGGAATATAATGAAATGTGTGTTGTGGTGTGAACCTTGTGTATGAAATGTTGATAACATGAATGATCTTTATGTATTTATATATATTAATTTTTTTTGTTTTTGTTTTTTTCTAGGTATAGCTTTTACAGATTTACCAGTAAGTATTTCTTTTTTTTATTAGTATTAAAATATTTTAGCAGGGTTTTTTATTATTATTTTCAAAAGTGTTTATAATTTGTATTCTTCATCCTTAATGTTGGCATGAAGAACAGTAATTTACTACGTCATATCCTGTTACTGATATTTATTGTTTTTTAGCTATATATTTTTTTCTTTTTCTATGACTTTCAATACTTTCAAGAGATTTTGCTCAAATGGTTGGACTGCATGGCTTTTTACAAACATTTTTTCAGACAACAAAACAAATGTCTGCTTGAGTCTAAAACAATCACTCATTGAGGAGAAAACGAAGTTGGCATAACTCCAGCATTCATGTTTCTCTGAATATGCTGTGAAGTGCATTTGGTATTCAGCTTTGCCCTTTCTTCTTATTGGACGATGAAACATTGTTGCTTCCTTTATATCTCTCTTTGTTATCCTTTACATCCAGTCAAGAGAAGTATATACTTAGATGAAACTGTTTAATGTAGAGACACTATTTTTAACATTGACACTTTCCACCATGCACAGAGCTGATTAAGAGAGTACATATTTCATAATAGAAATGGGTGAAATAATTGATTCAGTTATGAATCACGATTCTTTTGTGTGCCGATTCATGTGTCATTTATAATTGAGATGCACTGGTCGATCAAGTGGCTTTTTATTTTTTTTTCCTTTTTTTTGCTTGATCAGGCATGAAAATCAAACTTGGACATAAACGATTCTGTGCCAAGAACACTAACAGGAATATGATATTTTTTTTTGTCACATCATCAGAAGTCGAGCGTTTTAAAAAGCCTCCGATCCGCCTTTTTCTCAGAACTTTGGAAGCAACTTGTACCAGGCTTATACCAGTCTCAAAACTATGCGAGCGTGATTTCGTCTTGAAACGCTTCATTTAGGCATTGGTGTGCTCTGTTCAATTTTAAGTTAAATGTTAAACTCTTGTATTAAGAGTTCATTTGTAGTGTTTAGAAAACGAATGTAAGTGAGAAAATGAACGATATAATGAATTGGCCTACATTTCATTACCCATGTTCAATTCAAGGTATAAAACTTTTGAGTAATGGCAACTATTTTTAAAGTGGTCTAATTAAACTGGTCTTTTAAAATTGTAACAAAATCGGAATAAAAAAAACATATCAAATTGAGATGTTTCCAAAATCCTGATACAGAATCGCAATATTAATCTTATCGCCACTTAAGTATCGTGATATCGTATCGGGTGGTAGTTGGTGGTTCCCATCTATATTTCATAATGATTTTTTTTTTCTTTCTTTCTCTCTCTCTTGCTCTCTCTCTAGCCCAACCTGTACCCGACAGTGGGTCTTCAGACTCCAGGAGAGGTGGTGGATGCTAATTTTGGGCAGCATCCATTTGTATTTGACATAGAGGACTACATGCGTGAGTGGAGAACCAAGATCCAGGCTCAGATTGAGCGTTGCCCAATTGGTGAGCGAGAGGGCGAGTGGCAGGCCATGATTCAGAAGTGAGTATTCTCATGATGATTATGATGATGATGATGATTTCAGGACTTCTCCAAGAATTTATTGTATGTTGGTTCAAATAATAGGCCTATAGCTGTGGAGAGCAGCACATTACACTTATTGTCATACATAAAAGCAAGAGATCCACCAGTTCATGACGCTTTTACTGTCCCTGTGTAAGAGCCCATAACAGTAGGCACTTCATACTTGCTGTTTTGGATGATACTTATTTATGTGTTGCACTGCAGCATATCGAAGTCAGAAGATCTAGTTTGAAAGTAGGCATCTAATCTTGGCTGTTACGTCTAATTTAGCTCAGTATCTGGATTTTATACCTAAAGGGGCATTGAAGCCTGTTTCTCAAAAAGGGTGCCAGCACAAGCAGGTGTGCATCGCATTTGCATTTCGTAAGAGCAGGGACACATTAGGATAAGGTAGGATTCAAACCTGAAATGAAACCTGTTTGCTGCAAAGTATGACATGGATGTTGTTATTTATAGCGGTTCTAGCGCATCAAATGTGCTGGACATTTGCAGTGTAGTGTGTATGTGCCCCCATATACACACACACACACACACACACACACACACACAATTTCTTACTGTTATTATTTTAATGGTAGGAATGTCTGCAGCTTGAGTTGTTGCTATGGTAACACAATTCCCCCACCTCCTTTTCAGAAGGCATCCTCTGATTACAAAGCATTTTTAAAATTATTCTAAACTAAAGCATGGTTGAATGCTTGAATCTGATTGGCTAGAAGGTACTTATTATTTTTGTAGTAGTTCCTGCTCTAACATGAACATTAATGTTCTTGTTCTTTTATGTTATTGTTTCTATAGTAACAGCTCATACACAGGGACTTGCATGGCAAACGCTTTTCATAGTCTGCGACGAATAATAAACAGATTGTTAAAAACAAGTTTCAGTCATTTTTATAATGGTTAATGTGATGTTTTTTTGTTCAGAGAGGTTTATTTAAGATTCGTGGAAAAAGTCTTAGATGTGCACACACTCAGTTTTGGTACCGCTTTCTATTTTATCAGTAAGATGTTTTTGCCGTGTGTGTGTGAAAGAGAGTGACAGCGAGACTAGTAAGGGAATGACTCTATCGCAGCTTCAACCTAGTCAAGAAGAGGAAATAACTTGTCAGATGTTCCACAAATCATTACATTTATACATAAACTTAAAATGCATGATTGTCATTTTTTAAGAAAATTAAACATTGTAATCACAAATTGCTTTGTGGTATAAGCAGAATAACACACCCCAGACCATGCTGTTATACAAGAATAGTACAACTTAGTTGTCAAGTATGAGTGGGGTCCTCATATGCCCCCTGGTGGACACTACTTTTAAACAATAGCATGGTCTGTTGCGTTATAATTAAAAATGATAGTTTGATAGTTTTTTACTTATAATGAAAATACATTTTTCATGTTACAAATATAGCAGCATTGCTCCTAAGGGATAAATCTTTAAAGCTAGAAACGTACACTATATAGAAACTATATATTTCTGTAAAGCTGCTTTGTGACAAAGTCCATTGGTAAAAGCGCTATACAAATAAAATAAAATTGAAAAGTCTGAACAACATATAATGATAACACAAGTGCCCTGCACTTCTGTAGCAGTACTGTACAGTCTTTGGTATTGAGCTCTACTCTTTTGACAGGATGGTGGCCTCCTACTTGGTCCACCATAGTTACTGTGCAACGGCCGAAGCCTTCGCCAAGTCCACTGACCAGGCCGTGCATGAGGAGCTCGCTTCAATCAAAAACAGACAGAGTGAGTTGGCACACCAGTCACATGATCAAAACCAATCACTTATACAGTCATGTCTAAAATGATCAGAACGGCGTGGCTAATTCTTTTGTTTTTAAAGACGTTTGTGTTTGAGATCAAAAGAATGTGAGCTGATCCATCAGAATTTCAGCTTTTATTTCCTGATTTATTTTTTTTGGTCTGTTGGCCAGTCTAAACATTTCCACTTTCCCCCTGAACATGTTCCTTGTAATGTTGACGCTGTGTTTTAGGTCATTGTTTTAATGTTTGACAAAGTTCCTCTGAATCAGATTGGACGCAATTCTCAGATAGGATGTTTCTTTAGACTTGAGTTCATTCTCCTGATACCATTATCAGTTATATCATTGATAAAGATTACTGAGCTCATTCCAGAAGCAGCCCAATACACAATACCACCTCCACTGTGTTTGACCCATGAGTTTGTATTTCATCATCCTTAGTTTCTTTCTTCTTCAAGCAGATCTTTACACATAGCTTTTGCAATTACTTTTACTTTACTGTTCCTAAGTTGTTTGCATCTGGAGGTATATTTGTGCTCTCAAAGTATTTTTAGAACAGTGGATTGTGTTACCCCTGCTCTGTGGACATTGCTGATGACACAAACTGTTGGTTTGGGGGGTTTTCTTCACGGTTCTTATAAAAGCTACATTTATATGGACAATATTGCTTCAGTCTGACTAAAATCGTTTTGATTAGAGATCCAAAAAAAGCATGTAATGTATGTAACTGGTCTGGCGTATGCAAAGTGGTTCTACCTTCTGCAGAGTGTTAAATCTACCAGAAATATAACAGAAGTTGGGGTATCTCCAACTTTGAGGAGCAGTGGCGCTGATTGATTTTTAAACCTAATTGTCTACAGTGTATCGAAAAAATAATAACAATAATTGATGTGGCCTTGTTGTTCCATAATTTTGAATTACATTTGAAATATTATGTTTATGTCTTCAGTGCACAGCACATTTCTGAGGTTGACAAATTGGACAAATCGGGACAAGCAGCTTATTATTGTGTCCCGGCTTATTCATTCATAAATACAAGTAGCTTCATGAACCAGAACAAGAAGAATGGCCCATCCTTTTTTTGAGAATGTTCCAAAAGTAAACCTTTCATTTGGTAGCTCTGTATAAGCTTCATGATGGTGCCATGCACCATGCTGCTTCTGAATCACACCACCTGTTACACTATACACACTAGCAGAGGCACAGCCTGGTTGTTGGTAGAATAATTTGAACTAGGCTCATTGCTTAGCCTGCATTTGTGACAAATGGTTATTTCCGAATCAGGAACACACAGGTATGTGTAAGTAATGCCAAAAATAAATTCAGCATAAAGCCGTCATATAAAACTCCTGCTTTTACTGCATGTGGTCACCTCGCCAATTAAACACGAGTCGAGTTGAACAGTAACTTTACTTGCTCTAAATATCATAGCCAGAATATTGAATGCCAAAGAACTTTGGACTTTTTGTCGAGGGCTCAAACACACATTAGAACCTCTGTTCGAAGAAGATAAATGTTGTTGTTTATTTCCAGAAATCTGTATTAATGCACATGACTGAGTAACTAGCCTGCCATATGTTGTGACAGTATGTCAGCTATCGCTTTTTAGCCTAGACATTTTGGTTTCTAGAAAACAAGCCATGAGACTTGGGAGCACCCTGGAGTGGTGTTTACTTTTGTTAGCTAATGAATTTATCCTTTTTCCACCTGAGCATGATTCAGAAGCAACTTCATGATATATGCACTTTAACAACTCGCCTGTAATCTCTCAGAAATCCAGAAGCTGGTTCTGTCAGGCCGAATGGGGGAGGCCATCGAGACCACTCAGCAACTCTACCCAAGTCTGCTTGAAAGGAACCCTGACCTGTTATTCATGTTAAAGTAAGTGTTGCCAAATTACATTGCTGGGTAAATATAGTATAAATGAGGAAGCATGACTCGTCATTTTTGTCCACTTAGAGTGAGGCAGTTCATTGAAATGGTGAACGGCACCGACAGTGAGGTACGCTGTCTCGGTGGTCGGAGCCCCAAGTCCCAGGATAGCTACCCTGGATCTCCTCGCCTTTTCAATAGCCCCACCCACAAAGCGACCGGCTCTCAGGCCTACCCGTCAGGTATAAACATTTAAATCTTTTGCTTTGACTTTTGACTTGTTTTCTCAGCATACCTATGCTTAAAATGTGTCTTAAAGGACTGTCTTTGGGATGTTGTCTGTCTCCAGGTTTTGATAGTAACTGCTGTAATGGAGTGTCATCCAGTAAAGCTCACTCCTCAGCACACAGCCACAAACCGTGTCCCGTAACCACGGGCAGCGGTGAGCTGGGGGTTCTGAACGGCAGCCACACACAGCAGCCCAGCATGAGGTACTCTTCAGTAACACACAGTCGAACTGACGCTCTTATGATCTTTTAGCGTTGAAGCCTAGTTGCCTAGTTACTCTTTGAAGATGTTGAGTCTCTTCTAAAGTTGCATTTATTAAATATCAAATATGAATTTTAATTTTGAATTTCTTTTAAATGATTCACAGTTTAGCCAATATTGAGGTATCCTCGTATAGGAGCAAGTCGTACTAAAATCGACCCTTCATAATATGTGACCAGTTCGTAGTGCTGTTGTGTTCACTCTAGGCATGTGGCATATACAGCCAGTCCCTTGCGTACGAACATTCGAGTTATGAACTTTCGAAGATAGGAACATGAGTTTGAAGTTAGGTCACATGCTCTGCAAGTGCACATCCTCTGCAAGTGCAGTACAAGACCAGGATGTCCAGAAGCAAGTGTAAAAGCAGCGACGATGAAGCTGGTACTGCTTAGAAGCTCTAAGCAATAACAATGGAGACAAAACTAGAAATAATTGAGAGAATGGAGCTTATTCTGTTAACATAGATCATTCAACCATCGGCATGATTCTAAAGACCACTGTGCTGTAATATACTGTGTATAGCCAATTGTGTTAGTATCCTAGTACCTAGACAATGTTTGTTGGACTTACAAACAAATTGGACTTATGAACAAGCTCTCGGAACAGAACTCCTTTGTATGTAGCGGACTTACTGTAATGATATTTTCATTTCAGCATAGTACATTGCCAAGACATCTAGTAATGTTTCACTTTCTGAGTAGCAGCGCTGCAATCTAAGGTTGATCTACACTTGTTACCACTCAAAAATCTGCCAGACTATCACTAATTTACTCCCAAATAATACTGGAGAGGAGCCGATTATGCACCTGGAATGACTTAACGTTTTGCACAACTTCTCTAATATTAACCAAAACTCCATAAGAACCCACTCTCTCTCTCTCTCTCTCTCTCTCTCTCTCTCTCTCTCTCTCATGTGCGAGCTCCCTCACTCTCTGTAATTGCAGATTGAAGTAGGTTTGTATTTATATTTTTTCCATATTTTCCTGTAAAAATTCACTTTCTACAAAAGTTCTTAAATAAGAACTAGCTTAGATCCCTGTGTTAGGCAAGCTGCGCAAGGCTTTGCATCTTTACCTGCCGGTCTATTCTCAGGTGGTATTATGATTTAAACAAGACTAGAGTTGAAGTGTTTTTATAAAATACTTGTCCTTAATACAGAACATAAGTATTAAGAAGACTCGTGTGTTGTAAATGCTTGGCTTTATGCAGTAATGATGTAGAAATGGAGGTGGATCACATCTCTAATGGAGTGTCCGAGTCCTCCTCAAACGGCTTCTTGAATGGAAGCACCACACACACGGCGGACATCGAGGACTGCGAGGCGGAGATGGGTGAGACGATGCATAATACGCTGTGTTTTATTTAAAAAGTAACATTTTAGATCTTACATCTTAAATAAAAATAGTAAAGTAACATCATAACATGAGGGACGAACGCAGTGACCAGCATTAGGTCCTTACATCGTTGCCTTGCACGCAGAAGTAGAGTCGGCTCAGTCCAAGAGGCAGCTCTGCGGGGGGAGCCAGGCTGCCATTGAGAGGATGATCCATTTTGGCCGAGAGCTTCAGAGCATGAGCGAACACCTCCGCCGTGAACGTGGCAAAAACTCCGCCAACAAGAAGATGCTCAAGGTAATGAAGCGTACAGCATTTTATTGCAAAAGTTAATTAGCACAAAATATGTGTGCGTGTATATAAAAGTACAACTTTAGTCATAATTTGGTAAAAGGCAACACTGAGAACACGCCGCAGAATTCCAGCCTGATTTAAAAGCATGAAATGAATTGCACTTTATAAAGTAATTCTCTGCTGGTTCTGGTTTTGTGGATTACCCTTATTTTTGTACTTCCTTTTTTTTTGGCTGTGTATGCAGGATGCTTTTAGTTTGTTGGCATACTCAGATCCTTGGAACAGTCCTGTGGGCTACCAGCTGGATTCTATCCAGAGAGAGCCAGTCTGCTCCACACTCAACAGTGCAATATTAGGTAAGACTGCATATATAACATTTTTATTGTGTGTGTGTGTGTGTGTGTGTGTGTGTGTGTGTGTGTGTCTGAAGCAAACTCAAATGAACTCCTGGAAATACAAGAAAAATGTCTAGCCAGCCAAGGCACACACTTACACAAATGTACAGTGATCCTGCTACCAGTTAACCTGTATACACACAGGAGTCAACTGTAGTAGTAAAATGAGACTTTGATAGTTATTATGCTGGAGGGAGTTGCAGCATTAACCTTGAGACCTATCCTTTATGTAGGTCTACCTGAAAGGTGAGGACGTGTATACATCAGAGCGTCACTAATTATTTAAACTTTGTACCTGCGCATCATATACCCACATGATCCATATTAATGGTTTTTTTTTTGTTTTGTTTTTTAAAGAACTTATTCATTTGATAATCTGATAATGTTATAGAATGAAATAAAAATTTGTCCTTGATTTTTCCAGTCTGTTGACTCCTAAGAGACTGGGACGGCTGCCCAGGTTAAATAAACAGATGCTCTATGATGTATTACCATTCGCACTGGTACACCCTAGGCTCCATGAAGAGCAACATCTGGCAGGCACTCTAGGGCCGTGTTTACCAAACTTTGTTTCTAGGGAAATAGTTTTTAAAAATGACAAACCATTATGACCCAGTTCACAATATGCATTATTTATAAACCATGAGAAAAGTGTATATGTTGCATAAGTGAATGTTACTGATAATGAATTACCATTTACACATCACTGTATTACCTTTAATGGTAAACCAATGATTTCTAAGGCTACATACAGTATGACAAATCACAACTTCACATGCATGTGTTAATGAGAACGTTAATTTTAAAATATATCAATCAAACTTTACCAATTTTGCCAAATAAATGCATTTTTAGGTGGAATTCTTTCTTTCTTTCTTTCTAGCTTCTATGGCTATATTCATGGCAAGAGTCAGTTTTTGTTATACAATATGAAAACTAGATAAAATGTTTAAGATTAATTTTTTTTCTAAGAACTTTAAAACTACATTTGGATTTACTTGTTTAAGAACTTTTCACAATGCATTTGAAGTGACGGAATTCCATTTATAATACTCTAATGTGATACAGAACATCGGATACATTGGATAGACTGGATACAATATCCAATGCATTATCTTGCGACTTGAGACAATGGGCACACCGAAATTCATGCAACCTTTTTTTTTTTTTTTCATTTTAGTTTTTGCCTCTGCACATATGTGGGTATTTCATAGCAACACTAGCAATAGTTGCAACAGCTAAACCGATGTGTTTAGCTTTCTTCCTACTGGACAGCAACAAATCTACTCATGAATCAGGAATTGAGCAACATAGTCCCTGAAGTGTTTTTATTTCTTTTACTCTAACTGCAAGTGCAATTATGACACGAATCGTGATGTTTTAGAAAACTAACCAACTTCCCCATGTGACTGAAAGGTGAACTGCAGACCTAAATGGCACAAATGGTCGGCCCAAATAAAATTCTCCCGTCCACTCACCTGTGGAAGCTACCCAGTGTTTTGGGAAGCAATGCCCTAAAGCAAAACTGAAGGTTATTAGATTTAATATGCTACGTAAGGATTGGATTTGAAATAGCCATCTTGGACGCATTTGTCAGCAGCTCATTTCCCATGGAAAACCATGAATGAATTATAAGTCATGTGTCTGAAACAGTTACAGAATACTGGAAACCATTGGTGCTGACTATACTGATGGCCTTCTTGTACCAATAAAATTATTTTGGGTCATATTTGATGGTGGGATATCTGATGGTGTAGTGCAGTGGTGTGAAGTCTTCTGCTGAACGAGGTGACATGGGTGCAGATTTTTGTTCAAACCAGGCAGATGCCATACCTGATAGTCTTTTAGGCCAAGAATGGCTAATTAAGCAGTTGAATCAGGTGTGGCTTCTGTTTGGTTGGAATGAAAGCCTGCACAAACATCACCTCCTTCTACAGAAGACTTGACACCATTGGTATAGTATAACTTAAAAAAAAAAAACATGCTATGAAGACTTGCACTAATCTGATGTCTCTTGAATGTGTTTGTTGCAGAGACTCATAACCTGCCCAAACAGCCCCCTCTGGCTCAGGCTGTGGGTCAGGCGACTCAATGCCTGGCACTTATGGCCCGCACTGGCATCGGCTCCTGCGCTTTCGCCTCAGTGGACGACTACCTGCACTAGCCCCTGGAGAAGTATCCCTTTAAAATGGCCATGCGGCACAGTCTGCATCACCCCGACTCAACCTGGCCTCTTGAACATCTGGCCTGTCTCTAATCATGACCCAGAGCGCCTCATAAACCGGACCCATTCCAAATCCTGACTCTGACTCTCGCTCTCTCCAAGAGACTGGATCCTTTCCACACAGGTCATCCTGAATCTAAAGACACATCAGAAGGATCCCTTAAAGCCAAGCAAATTCCTGACCCATTACACCTTTTGATTTTCCTTTTTAAACTGGGAGAGGGAGGGGGGGATGTGTATGTGTGTTGCGGGCTCCGATTGTTTGTTTTCTAGTTTGAGGCATGAGACAAATTTATTCTGAATTAATGTTATAATTAAACTTGCATATAAGATTATATTTGTTCTCGATTGAAAGCTGGCTAAAGTGAGCACGAAGGCCCCCCTACAGTTAACATTCTGCTGTTTTTAAGGTATCTGCTTGTGTATTTGTTACAACCCCATCACACCTCTCCTTTTTTTTTGAAAGCTATATTAACATGCAGAGTGGAATATTTTAGTTATCTAAACAAGAAAAAAAAAAAACAGTCCAACAAAGCCGGACTTCTCCTTTAGTGGTGGTATTTAGTATAGAGAGTTAGTGTGAGCTGTATTTTTGAGTTAAGCCCTTCTTTGTGCAAGCCACCCTCCCTCTGCCGAGTCTGCACAGCAGGTTTGATGCAACGTTTTGGACAATTGGACTTGTAACCATGTGGATGTATATGGCTGTCCCGGGTCTGTCTCTGGACCGTCCTCATCCAGGCCGACGATCACCACTCTCATGTTTCTGTACAGTGCAGCTCTCTGAAATATGCCTAGGCTTGTATTTATCGATCGGACCTGAGTTTTGGATAAATTTCCCTTGTGCATAGTAACAAAAAATATTAAAGGTAAAATCTGTTATTCTACACTGCTTGATAGATACAAGCCTTGGCTGAAAAGAGGAAAGCCTGTTCCTGGTTTTCTCCTGTGTTTCACCAGCCAGCCCTTATTGACCATCACTACGTTACAAAAGCAAGGAGAATGATACAGTATTGTCAACAGCACTGTCTTATCATTTTCAGTAATAAAATACAAATACCCAGGTGGACAAGACACGTGTCCGGACTGCGTTCTTCCAACTTCCAGATAGTACTTATGCTTATTATATTATATTAATCAGCTGTATGTTACTGGTTATGAATATTCTTTTTAATTATGGATGCATCATCAGTGGATGCATCAGGTACACCACCACTCAAAGTGATGTAAATACATTACTGTGACTGACACAGCTGTTAAAACTGAATCAATCCGATGGTCTCACAACATTCATTATTATACTTTTATAGAAACATTGCTTTGGGGTTGTGTATTTTTGCTCATGTTTACTTTCAGTAATTTAAGATATACTGTATTTACATTCAGCCTTGGACACACAAAGTATTTGACCTGATCGCTATAAAGAGTGTAAAGACCTTCCATTTACATGTCTTTAAAGGTGGTCCACCCTGGAAGACACTAAGTGTTTCCACTGAAAAGTTTGATTTTGTTGGTTGGTCTGAAATACAGCAAAGGGAGACATTCCTAGATTAGAAATCAGTTTAAGGGTGGGGGGAAAAAATCTCACATTAAACATTTGTTTTTGGCACAGTAAATCTTTTATTAATGAGAGATTTAATGTAGAAAAAGTGGAGACAAACACTGGACACAAAGTTCCAGATTATGCTGCAGCTATACAATGAGATATGAAAGCTTTTTAAAGCTGATGTAAATAGAGCTGGACAGATTCAAATAATAAAGCACTGCTGCTTCGCTTCCTTTACTTGGAGATGCAGCATGGATCAATTCCAACGATCATCTGGTAGTCAAACAGCATTGTGGGTAACTTAGGAAAACCTTTAAACTACATGAAAATGGACCATCATGTTAACAAAACAAAGCTTGGACATTATTAATGATCACATGTTCAACTGAAGTATTTATATTCAATTTGTTTTTTTTTTTCTTCCTTTAAACACTTTTTTTTTTAGCATGTTCCATAGAATTCTTACAAATAAGGAAACAATCTATCCCAGGTTTGTGGACCCGATGCTCCAAGTCACCGGTCAATAGAGCAGTGTTTCCCAGCAGTACCTCTGTGACTTGCAGTCTGGTTTGTACAGCACTGGCTGAAACAGCTGAAATCTGAGCAGGCAGTCTTCATCATGCTGTCGCATGTGAAAACGTCTCAGCTGGGGATTAGTTTCTGTCTGTGAATAAACCTCTTGTTGCACTTTTCTGCCTTGGCCTTCTGGTCTGCTCCTGTAAGTAAAAAAAAAAAAAAAAACACTTAATTTAGATGTGTTTTTAAATATGAAACCTGTAAAATCACAAGATGTATTTTTCCAGCAAACACAGCAGCTTCTGTTGATGCAGGGCACCTCCCCTCCTCTGCATCTCCTTAACTGACACACGTATACAACGCCATCATTATTAACTCCGCTTAGGTAATGTAAACTCTTAAGTGCCAAGAGCAATTTGAAGAATCCTCATGTCACAAACTGGCACAAATTAATAAATAAAATATGTCTGGCTTTACGCTGCAATTTTTAGCCAGATTTTTTGCTCTAGCAGAAAAAAAATGCATGTCATAAAAGAATTATCTTGGTGCGAGTTGAGACTGGCAGCCTCATGGGACATGCTTGCCGATGGCTGGAGGATTGCTGACAATAAATGCAGCATTACAGCTTATTTTGTAGGTAGTAACTCACAGATCTGAATAAGGTCATCATGGATTTAGTATTACAAGTTACAACGTTAAGCAGAAAAAACAAGAGGTTTGGCAGCATCAGAAATGTTTTGGATTAAAATCTCAGTCCAAGACCGTTCCGGTAACACTTTAAAAAAAAAAAAAAGCCATAGGATGATGCAAAAGTCAAGAAACAGCTACAAATATGGCAGTGGTGTATGTTCGACATCTCTATTAGGACAGCTTCCTTTATTCTAGCACAAGGCATATGCCTTTTTGTGTTTTCACCCAACAACACATTGCTACTTTTATGACAAGGGTTTGTTTCTGTTCATAGAATCCCATTTTCTGCAATGACCTAAACATAATGTAGAACTATTCCCTAGAAAATGTTGATTATCTAATCCGACATGTAGAACAATGTCTGAGGGGATTTCACTAGGATTCTCGCATAAGTAGTAACCCTAAAAAACTTGAAAAATTGCCATAGATGAATATTCAGAACTCAAACTTACCCCACTTTTTATTCACAAACTGCACTGCAGCTCCTTGATCGGGGCCACGTTTTCTTTGCAGAGAGAGAAGTTCAGCATCTGGAAGGGGGATAGAAAAAAAAAAGAGACTTAATTGTATGCAACACTTCTCTTAGCCAGATGACTGATCATTTTTCACAATTTCAGAATTGTATTTTATTTACAAAATTATGTATACATTACAAATCTATTTATATGTATGCCTAAGAAGGCCTGTGATAAGACTTTTTTTGGTTGGATTTCTCATTATGTCATTGATGTTTATATGATAAATCCAAGGGCACCAAGTCAACCAGGACTTGTGATAAAATTCTTATGAATTAACCCATAAAATTAATTTACATTTACAGAAGACTCCAAGCACAGTATCGGGATGAGACCCTTAGCAGCAGTAACACATTTGAATGGTGCAAACGTTTTGATAAAGGCCGAACGTTCTTGAATGATGATCCTGGCTGAGTAGGCTTAGAGCCACTGCATGCCATTGCATGGACATTCAGTATGTAGAACGCCTGATCTTTAAAAATTTATATAACTTGTCGCCAACTTGTCAAGGAAACACATCTGTCTGTGGGAACTGTACAATCGTTCATCAACTTGCACATTACAGAAACTCGGCTGGGAGTTACATACAATCCTGACCTCGCTCCAAGCCATTTCCACATGTTTGGGGCATTAAAGGAGTTCCTGGGAGGCCAGTGTTCATGCAGTCTGATCATGGGTCCTTCCTACCTTGCACTATCCAAGCACTAGTGAAACGCTGGGATAAGTAGATTAGAGTAGCAGTGGATTATATAGAGATATGAAGGTAGTGTTTACTCTCATAGCTGTTCTGTTATTCTGCATATTCAAAAGTCCTGGTTTGACTTGAACACCGCTGATGGAAAAAAAGCTCTTCCTTTTTTTTTGTTGAACTTTTCAGTCACAGAAAAGTCAATGTAAATGGTCTTGTAATATCTTAGTTCTCACAGAAATAACGAAAATAGTGCATTAACTCAAGAATTCTCAATGCACATCTCAAATATTTAAACATATTAAACATGTGCCAAAGTGGAGTTTTCCATAAAACACAAATACACTGGCTTGTTGTGTTGTGTTCTGTTCTTACTGGTTGTTCTTTGGCTTCCTGGACCGTACAGACGTGCTTCGATGAAACCCATGGCTGATTTCTGCATCGAGATATCGGCAGACCCATCTTTCACCCGCATCACCTTGCATTTGCCCTGCAAACTAAAGCAAACTGTAAGATCTTCCCCTGCACACTGAGCAGGAAATTATGGTGTTGGTGTCCTTTCTATTGTTAGTGCTGTGAATCAGAATTATACAACCACTGACTAAACCAGTTACAAGGCTGTTTATGTTTTTTTTTTTTTTTTTTTACATGGCACTATAGAAAATTCTATTCATACAATAAAAATAACCAAAGCAGTACATTTTCCTCCACATATAAAAAAACAACTACCAGGAAGTTATTCACAATGTTTAAGAGTGTGTCTAATAATTCAACAAAAATACCTGCATTAATCCTACCAATCCCATTTTTGATACAATAAAGATATCTGAGATTTGAGTATCATCTATTAGCATCAGACGTCTTCACAGCAACAGTCTCTACCTTCTGTAGCTATGCTAGGCCAAAAATCACAGATGTAGTGACAGCAAGCTGCAGTTTAATACAATTACACTGTGATAACACTGCTGTGCCAATCAACACACCAAATTTAACTGCATTTTGCTTTGTACACATGCTCATAATTCAAGACATTTCAACTTACCTTTTAGACACTCTATTTCGCTTCCTTACTTTTATTTCCTTCTCTTCTTCCTGCTGCTCACCTGCATCACCTGCTCACCAAAATACAAAAGAAGGTCAGAGAAGTCAAAGTAACATCTCAAACATATTAGAGGTCTTTCAACTGGAGAGATAATGAATGATCTATATGTTAGATGTTACCTTTCTCGTCTGGCAATGCTGGAAGTCTAGAAATGAAAACAACGCAAAACAAAGCCCAATGACTAAAAAAGGTATAAATATATTCAGGTGTGTATGTAGTGCATCTCAAAAAAAAAAGTTATATTGTGCCCCCCCCCCCTTTAGTTTAATAATAATAAAAATGAATTACATGTAAAGTAAAACACTTCAAGCCTTGTTTTGCTTTAAATATGCTGTTTAAGGCTTACAGCCCAGTATCTCAAAATATTAGAATATATAATTTAGAGTTTGAGTAAATTACTATTCATACAGGTAAAATACTATGTATCTGTCTGTTTGTGGTTGCATGTACTGAAATAATCATTGTGAGGACTGATGACTTGACAGTTGTCCAAAAGACAATCACTGACCCCCTCTACAAGGAGGATAAGGCACAGGTGGTCATTGCTGAAAGGGCTAGATGTCCACAGAGTGCCATATTAAAGAGTTTTCATCGAAAGTTCACTAAAAAGAAAAGTATGGTAGGAAAAGGTGCACGACCTTAAGAAGACTGTCAAATACAGCTGATTTAAGACCTTGGGAAAGCTTCACAAGGAACAGAGTGAGGCTGGAGTAAGTGCATTAAGAGCCATCACACGCACAGACGACTTCAGGAAATGGCTCACAACTGTTGCATCCTTAGCATCAAGCCACTCCTGAACCAGGGTCTACGTCAGAAGGTCTTACCTGGGCTAAGCAGAAAACAAACTGGACTGTTGGTCAGTGGCCCAAAATTCCAAGGTCCCAAATTATGGAGAAAGAATGGAGTTTCCACAGTCTGTGGTGATTTGGGGCCCTGTCATCTGCTGCCATCTACCAGAAGATTTAAGAGCACTTCATGCTTCTGTCTGCTGACATGTTTTATGGAGATGTTGATTTCTGTCTGCTGGATGCCAAATCCAGCTAGAGACTGAAATAATCCGTTGCTCCCTGATTTGCCGATCATAATATTACCGTGCTTGTCTGGCCAGCCAACTCACCTGACCAGAATTCCGTAGAGAATCTATGGGGGATTGTCAAGAGGAAAATGAGAAACATCCAACCCAAACAATACAGATGAGCTGAAAGCTGCTATCAAAGCAACCTGGTCTTCAATAACACCTCGGCAGTGCCACAGGCTGATCTCCTCCATGCCATGCTGCATTCATGCAGTAGTTTGTATGAAAGAAGCTCCGACCAAGAATTGGGTGCAAAAACGAAAATAATTTTCAGAAGTTGGACATTTTGCCTAAATTTTTTCTTCATTGATCTTAGGAAATATTCTGAGATACTGGATTTTTGATATTTACAAGCTGTATGCTATATTTATTATTTAGAAGTTTTTTTTGTTTTTTTTTAAGAAAAGCTAAAAATATCTCTTTACTTGTAATAAATCTAAAATATGAGAACTTTTAAAATTAAATTATGAGGGGAAAAAAAAAACCTATGTACATTATATTCAAATTTTTTTATACGCACTGTGTATACGTATAATTGGTATAAAAACTGGACTTACTTTTGAGCCACTGTGTCAAATTCCTCCAAAAGAGCTTCTGGTAAAATTCTGCTTTTCTTCAGAGCATAAGACATTAGATATTAGTATTCAGAACTTATCTGAACAAAGAGCATTGAAACCACATGTTATTTTACCATGTAAAACATTTATACCTTTTGTTCTTGGAAAAGCAACTGTCTTTTTCTCCTCTTCTCCTTCAGCAACTCTTTTGCCCTAAAAAACTAAATATGATTACTATCCAGCTAAAATATGTTCATCATATACAGTGTGTGTGTATAGATATATACACACACACAGTCTCCCCAGTCACTGCTGTGCAGGTGTGAATGTGTTACATCAGTTTATTTGTAACTGCGGTGTGAGAAAAATTGGATTCCCCACTTGATTTGCACAAAAGCAGCGCATAGTGCTTAGTTTTTTGTGGTCTGAGGGTGTACCTGGTGTCAAAACAACTCACGGAAGAGCATAAACAATGCCAATTGTTAAAAGCGCTATACAAATAAAATTGAATATTGAATAAACAAAAGCGTTTGGATATCTGCAAACAAAATTTTAACCGATACTCTAAGGAAGGTAAAAGTTTCTTTAAAAGAATCATTACTGGTGACTTGACATAAATTTCATCACTGAAAGTAAACAGCAGAGTATGAAACAGAAACATCCTCAATCGCCGATTAAGAAAAAGTTTAAACGTCAAACATCTGCTGGAAAATTGATGATTTGAAGGGCCAGTATTAGGACATTATCAGGAGATGCTTATTGCTTACACAGTGAGATGCTTATTGAAGAGCTGAAGCCTAAACTTCGGATTAAAACGGATTAAATTAAATTGATCTTGCGTGACAATGCATGTCCGCACACTTCTGCCCACACTCTGCGAAAACTTTGTTTTGAGCTGTTAAAGGATCCGTCCTTTAGTCCTGATCTTGCTCCGTCAGACTTTCACCCGTTTGTTCCCCTGAAAGCAGCCCTAGAGGATAAAGTGAAGACAGCGGTGCATTCGTGGCTCGCAGCTCATGCTAAAACATTCTTTAATGAGGGAATACGAAAACTTGTTGACAGATGGACAAAATGTATTAAAAAGCAAGAAGATTATGTTAGAAAAATTATGTACTTCTCTTTTCTAAAAAATTAATTAAAACAAATTCTACAACCAGAGTGCAGATAACTTTAGACTCCGCCTCAAACATTTTTGTCTCATCATGCATCTGAGCAACAGAACGATTTCCTCATGTTACCACGCATGTGCGGGGTCAAAGGTCGTGGCCTCATCACAAGCAGAAAAATTAGTTCGGCCATATCATATCTTGTTGTATTAAAGATAAATATATACAAATGTTTACAAAGTGGCATCGATACACTACGTCATGTGTCGTTTTGTGTTCTCCAAAACAGTTGGCAGGAAAATATAGCTAAGGTATTGTGGATCATTTAATCCGGCAATTCATTCATGTTTATAATAACCCGATTTCCTGATTCTTAGGATAGAAATGCACAGAAACAGTGAGTCGACTATTTTAGAAATCGACTCCCGGATCATAACTTACTACAGATTAGCAACTGAGGTCAACTTACTCTGGTAATCATGTGGCGTGGATTTCAACTTATTCGCAATGTATACATATATACACATACAATAAATTACTATGTTTAAAATGAAACCAAATTGCACATGTAAACACGACGCTTAACAGGCACAAACACGTGAGCGAACGGCCAGGGAAAATAATACCTTTGGACAGAATCCCGCGCGTCTTTAACGCTCTTTAACGCGACGGCCTTCGAGTCACCAAACGTGACTTCCTCTGGTCCTTCATCGTCGCTCAGATCAGACATTTTCTCGCTTAAGTCTTTTTCTGAGCTGGACTCTGAGTCCCCACGTTGATGTTTCGCCATATTGAAATCGACAAATATTTTTTAAAAGAACAAGCTAGAGCAAGATTGTGAAAGGGGACACATCGACCCCTAGCGGTGTGGAGTGCGAATCAATACAGTGAAGAGTTCAACAATCCAGGAGAGCTGCTATTCATACAGCTAAAGTTGTATGATGCCCCAGTGGATGGAGACATTAGGGCACACATTGCAATAGCTGGGGAAGAAAAAAACAAACATGTAAACGTGTTTTGCTTTCTCGCTCATGTTTTCTTTTTAAAAAAATGGTACACATCTTGAAAATTCTCACAAGGCATGCCCACTTTTGAGCGAACTGGATACAGGCTGCACGGTGGCAAAGTGGTTGGCACTGTGGTCTCGCACCACTAGGGTCTGTGGTTGCATGTGCTCCCCATGCTTGGCGGGTTTTCTCCGGGTACTCTGGTTTCCTTCCTCAGTCCAAACACATGCAGATTAGGCTAATTGCTTTTCTCAAATTGCCCGTAGTGTGTGAATACGCAGGTGAATGTTGACTGGAGGTCCTACCATGGTCGTAAAAATTGGAATAAATACAATGGTAATCACCACAGGCCTGCACAGTCCCTAGTTGTACTACAGACTTTCCTTAGATGGATGGATGGGCTGTACAGTAATTCAGAAGTTACCAAATGTGTTTTTTCATCTGATTTACGGTTGTCTGTGGATCCCCCAGGAGGAGCTTGCTCCTATGCCTGAGGTTTGAGAAGACTGGGCAGACCTTATCTTTATGACTTCTGACCTTAAAATATAAAACAGTTTTTTCCCCCTCTCTCTCTTTTCCTTGTATTTTCTTTGGTGGTGTATCACATCAAGGGATGATTCTTTATCTACAGTAGGTCACAAAAATGTAATTTTAACAGGGGTATGAAAAACTGCACAACACAGTGGCATAGTAACCCTGCATGTTCTCCCCATGCTTGGTGGGTTTCCTCCGAGTGCTCCGGTTTCCTCTCAATGTCCAAAGACATGCAGATTAGACTAAGATGTGTTCCCAAATTGTCTGTAGTGTGCCCTGCAATGGATTGGCG
>JAOVVA010000044.1:21120405-21132673 GCA_028565275.1 Leiocassis micropogon | reverse complement strand
TATATAATAAATGCATGTGTTTTTTTAAGGCTGTTTTTTTATTATGACCTTGTCTAGTATATTCACTATCATTCTATCTACTTTTTTGTTGTATATTTCATATTTCATTTCAACATGCTAGTGTATATCTGGATGAAAGCATTTATCTGACCAATCAGATCCCGGGATTCCTCCAGCATGCATGCACTGTTTGGGTCTGAGCGCGTGCTGCTGGTCATGGTCTGTTAGAACGCTCGAGCTTGCTCTCCCTGCACCTGCGCAGAAGCTCTCCGGCTTATTCTGTGGCCTAAAATATTAATTTAATTGCTAGATTTTGGGTTCGCATTATTATGATTATGCAGTTCGGTTTGGTGTACGTGTGTGTAGCGTGTGCTTGGGCGGTAGGAGCGAGCTCGATCGGGCGGTCGGAGGATCCGTGCATCGCCCCGCTGCAGTGGGAAGGCCGGCGCGTGCAGTACGACCACAGCACCGGGAGGAACACTCGCGCCGCGGTGGCGTACGATGCACAAAACCAGCGCGTAAGAGTGTTAGAGCAGAAGACAGGACACACACCGTGCAAGAAGTACGTGGCCAAATATCACCTCAGTATTCTGAAGCGTATTGTTTGCGTTATATATTATTTGGACATCCTCCTAACATTAGCCATTCGGTTCATCTAAAAGAGTCGACTCAAAGAGCCGACTCTTTTATGGAAGACCCATTTGATTCGACTCGCATGTAGGATGCGGTTTTTAATAGTAGTATTTTTTTTATTAGGATAATTATGTAGGTGTAACTAATGCTGGAATGTAACTTAATCAAAAATGGGACGTCCATGAATGAGTCAACCCTTTTAGGTGAACCGAATAGTTTAGCATATAATAGCATAGCATATAATACCATAGCATATAATACTGTTCTTTTCTCCCAAGTAGTATTTTTTTGGTAAGTGTAACTGGTGCTGGAGTTTAACTTTAATCGAAAAATAAATGGGCATTCCGTGAATTTTGAATGGGTCGGCTCTTTGAGTCGACTCTTTTAGGTGAACCGAATCGTTTAATTCGACTCGCATATGTCATGCGTTTTTTATTAGGATTTTTTTTTTCATTTCAACTAATGCTGAAGTTTAATTTAATAATTTTTAAAAAATAACTTTACACTTTTTTACCAGCATTTTTTAAACCTGATTTTAATGTGGATAAGAATCACATATTTGACTCTCAGCTGTTTGCACAAAGCAGAAAGAAACGTAGAATAAAACACGGATGTGTGTTGACACAGTTAGGTATCGACTTTTAGTTAAAGATTTCTTTGAAATGAAGATTAAACACTGGAATTGAAAATGCTACCGTTGGCCCACCTTCAAAAAAAATCAGGGCACATGTGTGTTTCCCAATGTTATTTAACTTTAAATAGCAAGATTTATTCTTTCATGAAACATTTACCAATGAAAGGGATGAGGAAGACAATCAGTCATCGATAACAAGTAATACAAGTGCTTACTTTATTTTCCACTGCACTGTTTAATTATTCAGTGTATAGTAATTTTTTAATTAGAATATGAAGTAAGCTTTTCTTTTATAACATAACTCCTAACTCCTAGTGCGAGTTGTAAGTCGTCTTCTTAAGTCACATTAACGTTTATCAGGTAATATTAATAATAGTGAATAACTTCATGTTTTATGGGTCAATGTACTATAGTACGAATGCAGGAACAAGTAACGAAATGTGTTCCTTTATATGTTAATCAGTGCCTCCAGGACATTGATGCTCTCACTGTTCTCCTCTTCTTTTATTACAACCACGCCCTTGAGTACGTCTTAGGCCTAGGATTGAACCATGATCGTATTTCAGTGTAGCATCCTCACAAAAAAGTGAACTGCTTTGCAATTGGGACTATCATTAAATTCTGCCATGAAGTCACACAATGAAATTGTGTTTCGTCAGTAGAAGTAAGGTAGAGACATAACTGCAAATGCAGTGAAAGTTTTGGTTCTCTGTGTGCCATGTTGTCCTCCTGGATAGGAGTGTACACAAATGAAAAGCAAATGATGCATGTATTTTTTTCTGTATTTGACATTTTCCTATGGTTCAGTTGCTTGTCCATTGGAATATTCTCCATATTTATTGTCATAAAGCATTTCTTTCTGTACAGAGCTTGTAGTTAATGTAAGTCTGTTGCTGAATCATGTACCTAACATTGTTCATCTTTCCATAGGTTCTTTGAATACATCTACTTGTTTAAGAGTGGTGTGTATTTCCAAATTGAACAAGTCACCAAAGCGTGTGCTAAGCTTAATTTGACCGAGGTTTGGGACCCTTATGACATCCCAGTGAACTCCACATATGAGGATCAGTATTACATTGGTGGACCTGGAGATATGATTGAGGTTCAAGAGTGGTCCGACCGAAAGCCAGCTCGCAAAGGTTAGCCAAGTGTGTGTATAGCTATATATTTTTTGTGGCATTCTTTCTGATTGATATACAGTACTGTGCTAAAGTCTTGAGCCACCCCTGATTTCTTCATATTTTGCCTCGAAAGAGCCAGACTTTTATATATTTTTAACCTATTCTGGAGAAATAGTTCTGTATGCTCCCTAAAAGGCTTTTTTTGGCTCTCATTTTTGGCAAGTTTTTTGGCTTTCAGTTTTTAGCCAGTCCCTGTACCTGACCAGTTTCAGAGGAATGTTTTTTTGTTTGTTAAGCCACATAGTGACCTATAAATCATTCAAGCATAAAACATCTAATTTAAGGTAAGAACCAGAGAGAAACAGGTACAGATGTTGAAACAAACAAGAGGGGAAATGGGGTTGCTGCTGAGGTTGTTACATAAACAACTAAATCTTTAGGCACTTTGCAGGGTGTTCCCTTTCCTTTAACTTATTTTTACATAATTAAATTTATTATGAGGAAATGAGGGACGGCTCATGACTTTTGCACAGTACTATGTACTTTAAGGGTATTTAAGTCTTTACTTTGAAACAGATAAATTAGTAACAGAAAGGACTAGACTTGTTGGCAGCAGGAGCCAACTTGTTAAATATGAGTGCCACTGGTGTGTTAGATCAGGATTTAATCTTGACTGATATTGACACAGAATGGTAAAAGGAGGTATATCTTTATAAACCTTACTCTAATGCAAACATTTGTGTCTGCCTCACAGATGAGACCTGGATAGGAGTTTACACATTGAAAGATTGCTACCCTGTGCATGAGACATACACAAAGAACAGCAGTGTGACCACTACCACGCGCTTCTTTGACCTGGAACTGGGCATCAGTGATCCTGAAGTATTTACTCCACCCAGCACCTGCATGTCGGCTCTGCCTGAAAGTATGGCTTCTGACTGCTGAACCTTTTATGATTAGTCTTTTCTGCAATCTGCACAGAAAAAATATACCATATACACAGTAGGTTTTCTAGGTAGATAACTGCTAGTTGAGCTAATATTGTGTAAGCAAGGTGTGTTGGAAAGCACAACAGTTATTTTATGCACCAAGGTCCTCATATTCTCATATATACTGAATAAGAGGGCACATGTAATTTCGAGTTCTCAGATTTTAATTTTATTCCCATATACATGACCCTTATTGCTTAGATCTAAACAGGAATACATTCTAATCAAAATGCGAAGCATGTGAAGTCAACCATATTTATTATATATAACTAACCTAAGCATATGTCTACATTGTTCCCCATTATCTGTTTGAATACTTATTTCAACTTGTGCATCAAACTTAACACATGTAACATGAATAGTTCTCAGAAATATATTTTTTTTGTTATTCGTTTAACTTATCCTCACTACTGATTTACTTTGATTCATGTAACTTATGGCTGCTTTAATGGAAAATAATCCATGCACTAATGCAATAAATCCACAGCACAATGATAATAAAACAATGTTACCAAAGGAGTTATATATTCTGTCATTTTTAATGAAAATATGCAGCATAACTGTGGAAGCAAAAAAGAGGTATGAATGTTAAAAGCCATGAAGGGTCATGGGTGCCTGCAGCCTATCCCAGGAACTCAGAGCACAATAAAGGAGACTTGTACACATGCAGAATCAAACACTATGGTTAATTTGAAAAAGTCATTCAGTCTACAACACGTCATTGGACTGTGGGGAAGAAACCGGAGCGCTGGGAGGAAACCCATAAAGCACAGGGAGAAACTCCAGAACAGAGATGAGATATAAAACCCCAAACCTGAAGATATGAGGCAAGTGTTGTACAATTAAATTCAAACACAACTGAGTTTAAGGAATGGAAATATACTATTTCCAAATCTACATTTCTGTATGTAAATGAAGTTCAAAGTAGTTTTATTCAAGTCCTAAGAGATTAACTTTTTAAATTCATATATTCAAAATCAAGCATCCACAAAAACAGTGGGTCATAACCCCAGACTTTGCTGGAGCAGAATGACATTCATAACAAAACAAAATAACATCAAGTTAAGTCACCCAGTTGACTTAAACTTTATGCTCTAAAGTGTATTTTGAAAAATTAGAATGTAATTTCTTTTGTAATTCAATTTAAAAAGTGAAACTCATATATTCTAGAATTGTTACGTCAGGTAGTTTGTTTTAATTGCAATGATTACGGCAATGATTTATTAAAATATTTCATTTTAAGTTAAAGTTAAATTACTATTCATACAGTATAAACACTGTGTATTTTTTGGTGTAGTTCAGTACATGCATGGGGAAGACTGCTGACTTGACAGTTGTGGAGGGTAAGCCACAGAAGGGGATGATTGCCTGCAAAGTGCTCTATTGAAGCAGGTACACTCTGGACGGGGTGCCAATCCATACACACACTCTCACATACTGTACACACTCATTTACACACTATAAGCAATTTGGCCTAATCTGCATGTCTTTGGACAGTGGGAGGTAACCAGAGTACACAGACGAAACCCACCAAGCATGGGGAGAACATGCAAACTCCATGCACACAGACCGAATTGAACCCGGACCACCACTATGCCAATGTGCTGCCTGTGTGTAAACCATGTAATGGTTAAATTCTGCAATGATTCACGTTTAGTTAAACACACACACTAAAAAAAAGGTAACCACGAATACTAGAAATAATAACTTAAAAACTAGAAAGTTATTTATATTTATGATCTTAAGGGTAAATATTTTTAAGCGGTTAAATATCTAAACTTGAAAAAAATATATTTTTTAAATGGCCGTAATGTGAATAAATCTGACAACCAGGTGCAGGTAACTACACATCCCATAATTCCCAGTCCGAAAATACCTACGTCACTTCCTGTCCTATCACGTTATCAACCCGCAGGCCAGAAGTTCCAATATCGCGCTGACTGCGGAACTGCGGATTTTTAGCTGCAACCTGCGCTTAGCCGTTGTATTAGGAACTGAGAACTGACCTGAGATCAGCTTGAAACCGTCTCCAGGAGCTAATCGGTACGGCCCAGCGTCCACTCACCATAATATTGTCATTATTGTCACTAACCTTATCGCTGAGCGTTTCACTATTCAGGTTTAAGCTGAATGTTTGGAGTCTGAGCTAAATGTTAGTTTCACGGTAAGGTAAGCAAACTCCGTAGTTCGTATTCATACAAAAACACAGTATGTTTTGATGTGAAGAAGATTAAGCTAGATAGTGAATATAAAGATGACGACCTGACTCGTTATTTCACCCAGTGTGTTTGTGGATAAGCTAACGTTGCACTTGTCACAAACAGAGAAGTCCTCAGGTCCAGAAAACTCTTCTCCATTCTAGACAATGAGTATGATATTGGGTTTGTGATATTTTGTGTGTTAAGGGACAATGCTTAGCTCACATGCACCAAAAACAGGAAACTATTTATTAATTTTAGCTGTAGTAAATAGCATTGTAGCTCAGTTTACTTTTTATTATTAACAACGAAACTTCCTCTATTGTTGATATGGTGGTAGTTATGATGTTTTTCACAAGCTGTCAGTTTTGCTTATGTTAAAAATCAAGAAAAGAAAATATTAAATACAGCATGCATTGATTGGTGAAGTGTCTTAGGACTCCTTGATGGGTATGACAATTTGATTCGCAAAGTTATAACAAGGGACTGAACAAGCACTTAAGTAGCCCTGTAGAAAGAGGGGCGAATCATCCTGTAAACAGAGAGAAAGATTTGAATTAAACGTCTACAACTTTGTTAAGCAAATACGTTGCTATTGCAGTAGATATTCGGCCATCATGAAATCTGCGTTTTCAGGCATGTGGAAAATCGGCACATGAAAGAGTCTGTCTTTTGATGTTGTGTCATGCGAGCAGACCGGTTTTATGTCCCCCTTACTACACTTCTTGTCTGTTTTATGGCAAGGAAGTGGAGTTTATATTTTTTAAACCTGCACTGCATGTAAATGATTTACATTACAGATCATAATTCATGCGCTCTGACTGATATTTAAAGAAGTGTTGTGTTTTTAAGGATTAGTCAGTCTAAAAATAGCACAAGTGTGCCATTAAAATGAAAGATAAAGTACTACAGAACTGTAATAAAAAACAGAGGTTCAGGACATATAGGCATTTGCAAAAAAAAAAAAAAAGTTAACTGGTGGTATGTTTTGTAACTTATGGGATTATAGTTTAAGGTGTTTGAAGTGTAGGGGGGCAGGTGTGGCTCAGGTGATTGAGGCTCTGAGTTGCTCATTAGAGGGTTGTGAGTTTGATCTGTGCCACTGCCAGGTTGCCACTGTTGGGCCTTTGGGACCTTAACCCTATGCCGATGTGTAATACACAGCCACTGAGATGCAGGCCTTCCCCAGTGCCAGTCAAAAGCCTGGAGGAATGGGTGGGTTGCGGAAGCAAGGGCATAGAGGTGTAAAATGTGCACCAATAACTTGCGGATTGAATGATCCAAGGTGGCGACCATGTAAAGGGAATGTTAAGTATTTTACAGGTGGATTTATTTTAACTAATGTGTTGTCTGAGTTTGTTTCATTCATTCATTCATTAATTTATTGATTGACACCTTATCTTAGTCAGGGTTGTGGTGGATTACGATTACATTTACATTTAGGCATTTGGCAGACACTCTTTTTCAGAGCGACTTAGAAAAGTGCTTTGAAGTTTCTGTCATTGAATAGATCCTTACGTACAATCCTTACACTGGGTTACTAACTTAGTATCATCAGTAAAACACAGTTGTAAATATTTTTTTTTTTTTGTGGATGGGGGTTAACCCAAGTATTAAAGGAACAGATACAGTAGGTCTTAAGTCATTGTTTGAAGATTGCCAAAGCTGTGTGGATTTTTAGAGGAAGTTCATTCCAGAACAAAAAACAGCCTAGATGCATGTCTACCTCGATCTCTGAGAGAGTATGGTGGGACCAGCCAAGGGTCAGAGGCAATGTGGTGCGGGGTGTCTTTAGAGCTGCGAGGTACTGTAAGTGGGTACTGGGCGGTTTTTAGCTTTATAGGCAAGCATCAGTGTTGAATTTGATGCGGGCAGCTACAGGAAGCCAGTGCAGGTAGCGAAGAAGTGGGATATTGTGGGAGAACTTGGGAAGGTTGCCAGGAGTGAGTTGCAGTAGTCCAGTCTTGAAATAACTAGGGACTGAACAAGCACCTGAGTAGCCTGTGAAGATAGAAATGGGCAAATTTTTCTGATATTGTAAAGACAAAATCAACAACAGCGAGTAAGGTTAGCAATGTGTGGAGAAAAATGACAGTTGTTTGTCTAGAGTTTCACAAGGTCTTGACAGGGATAAATCACCTGGGATGAACAGCAGTTCGGTTTTACTGAGATTCAGTTTTAGCTGATGAGCTGTCATGCAAGATGAGATGTCTGCCAGACATGCTGAGATCCGGGTGGAAAGGTGAGTGTCTGAGGGAGGAAAGGAGAGAATGAGTTGTGTGTCATCTGCATAACAATGGTATGAAAAGCTGTGCGAGGATATGACCTTGGGAATAAATGAAAAACAGAAGAGGACCAAGTACTGAACCCTGTGGGACACCAGTAGAGAGTCTGCATGGGGCAGATGTGGATCCCCTCCATGTCACCTCACATGACCCATCTTCTAGATAGGAAGCAAACCATTGCCATTATGTGCCACAGATTTCAAGGCTTGTAAGAATAGATAAGAGAGGTCCTGGAAGAAGAGGACAGATGACAGTTTAGGCCGGTTCTTACTGACGGACAGAAGGGTAGTCTGTGGAATGTGCTGTTTTAAATCCGGATTATTCGGGATCATTGAGGGTGTTCTGCGAGAGATAGAGAGACATTTGATTGTAAACAGGGCGTACAAGAATTTTTGAAAGAAAAGAGAGAAGTGAAACTGGGTGATAGTTGCAGGCAGGGTTTCTTGAAGATGGGAATAACACTTGCCTTCTTAAAAGCAGCAGAAACATGACCAGATGATATGGAATAGTTGATGATGGTTGTGATGGAAGGAGGAGGTCGCCTATGATGGCCTGGAGCATTGTGGAAGGGATTGGGTCTAATGAACAGATGACTAGGGGACGAGATGATGTGCTGAATCTCATCAGTCGTTCTCTTACAAAATTCTGATAAAGGACGAGAGGGAGGATCCTAAAGTTCTGCCTATAGGGGTTGGGGTAGGAGCAAAGGTCTGGTGGATTCCTGCTATTTTCCTATCATAGACTATGGCAAAGTCACCAGCAGTCAGAGAGGATGGAACAGGAGGAGCTGGTGGGTTGAGTAGTGAAGAGAAGATATTGTGGACTTTGCCAGGATCACATGCAGAAGCTTTTCCCTGTAGAAGGCCTTTTTAGCAGAACTTGCTTCACATAAGAATTTAGAGAGAAGAGCATGGTAAGAGATTAGATGCATCAAGCTGGGATTTCTTCCATCTTCTCTCTGCAGTCCTTAATTCTTTTTGGATAGCCATGAAGCAGGACAAGAAATCCTCCTTGGTTTGGAAGACAGAGGGCCTAGGAGGTCCATGGATGAGGAAGGAGAGGAGAGAAATGTGGTGAGGAGAGAAATGGTGGATCTAGAGTCTGTTCCAGTAACACTTGCCACAAGGTAGGAAAACACAAGTGGTTATAATTGGCAGTTGGTTTCAAGGTTCCACCCCTTTGAGTGATTTTCCCATCACCTTATCGTATAGGCGTTCTCTTATTGAAACACAACATACTTGAGCTCATAGAAGCCAGGCCTCACCAGGTTTGTGTTAGCAGCGCATCCAGGCCTTGAAGGCTACAGATTGTGTAAAGTGACCAGTGCAGTGTTTTAGTGAGATATGTTTGATCATCTGATTTGCTGAAATATGGTATTTCGCTAAGAGTGATTAAATAATATCAACATGCTTTTTACATTTAGTATAAAAACATTTCATTGCCACTTTACTTGTTTAAAAGCGACTGCCTCTGCTTTATGTAAAGAATCAGTTGATACAACTTCATCTTAAAATCAGTAACGTCTGTTAAACAAAAATGTTTATAGGTTGTGTGTAATAATGGATAGGTACACCTAAATGTGCTTGTAAGCTGGCTGGCTAAGTTAGCCAACTACACGATCAATTCTTGCACCTGTTTTGTGTCTAATCAAGCACTGTTGGTTAAAATATCCCTACGAGTGCTTTCTACTTTTATGTCATCAAAGTTATTAGAAGTCGGATAAGGTCTGGTCTGTCTGACATCCACCATCATCTCACAGATGTTGAGTTTCTGTGGTCCAGTTTACACCATACAGCAAAGGCATTAGTCAAGACCCTGTTTTTTTCCCCTCTCATGCGTATTTTTAATAAATTCCACATCAGCTCATGCGATAAGAATACTGCTGCAGATGTTGTTTTTTTAGTGTTGTACAGGAAAACAGGAAGCGAGCCAGCACTGTGTCTAGGATATGCATGTGCATTATTCATGGATGTGTCTCTCCCATAAACACATGGACAGCTTGCTTTTTAAATACGCTAGAGCAGTTTTAAAAAAAAATTTCTCAAGTATGAGCACGGTCTTTGATGTGGTTAGATGAGCATGTCACCCACTTTAGTTTGATCCTCTCAAGGCAAGCTTAAGCAGGTCTTGTGCTGTTTTGACTAGGGGTTAGAGATGTGCCATTATCAGGCTCTGCATGATATTTATTATTTTTACTAGTTAGGGATGTCATTGCGTCATGGGATGGGAATCACTGGGGACCACTGATACAATATTATCACAATACCTAGGTGTCGATTTGATTTGTATTGCGATTTTGTGAGTAAAATTTTACAAACTTTCTGATTCAATATTAAATTTTTCAGATCTTATTAAATAAATTGCTCTTACTTCACATGACACCATACTGCCAGGGTGTGAATAGTTTAGAGCACACCACCTTTAGAATTAAAAAGGGACTGCAACATTTTGCACCTCAAATGCAAATGTACATGAATGAAAAAATAATCGGTATAAAAATAATTGGTGTACCAGTACATGAATTCCTGCATAAAATTATAGTGATGCATAACTGAATCGATTATTTTCCTTATCTCTTTTGATTCATTAATAAAATATGACATAATAGTACAAATTCGTGAATAAAAATGATTTCCCTATGACATACTAGTAGCTCGTAGCATTTGTCACCATTCCATCATTAAACCAGAACACGTTAATTAAAGGTGAGAACCAGTGCATATATGTAACTATAATGAGATTATCTGTTTTTTTTTTTTTTTTGTAAACTTGGCTTTATTGCTTATTTTGTTTGTGTTTTAAACCAAAAATATATTGCTGCAAACAATAATTACATTTTGCCACAATAGGAAGAGTTGCAAATGCTCATAGCCACTTCCTGAAGCAGAAGGCCTGCGTCAGTGGTGTGAAATGTTTTTGCTTTGTGTCTTTTTGTGGTTTAGTTTGAATAGACATGGCTGTTAGGTGCAGGTTTCTTGGCTGCTGAGAGAAAGGGTTTGGTGCAGCCTGGTGAGAGTGACGGGCCATGGCCAGCCAGTGCAGCAGTGTGGACTCTAGAGCCACGGCAAGGGGTGTGGGCTCCATCAACTCCACCCCCGTGTCTGCCCGCATCGAGTCCTATGAAGGTGTGGAGAAGAAGTGCATCTCTGACCTCAGGAGAACCTTCTGCCTGTTTGTGACCTTTGATCTTCTCTTCATCACTCTTCTCTGGATCATTGAGCTCAATGTAAGTTTGCATGCTGCACATCAAATCCTAATGCTGTTTCAGAGCCACCATGAGACTAAGGGTGTCAACATGTTTGGATTGAGTAAAACAAACTCTGGTGCGGTTGTTCTGTTAGTGCAGAACAACCAGTGTGAACGCTGCCATCCAAACCTCGGTGCGCACAAAACAAGAGAATCGAGAAAGTCAGTCTCTGTCCGCATGCAGACAAACTCTGGAGAGGTTTGATTGTAATGTGAACAGAACACGGACCAAAGATATGTTTATTTACAGATCTTTGGTCCGTGATGTGTTCACTACAGAACCATGTGAATTTTTTTCAAGCAGTCTTGGTTCACTTGCTTGGTGTGCACTGAGGATTGGGTGGCAGTATCCACACTGTGGACCTGTGCTCTCATACCCGCCAGGCAGACCCAGGAGAGGGGGGAGTCTGACAAACTTCACAACTCGTGTGCAACAACCAAGGGTTATGTTAATGTACCCACCCACCTCAATTTTGGTTTGAGACAGACTAATATTTTAAAATTAATATTTTGAAAGAGATGACACGAGCCTGATAATGAAGGTTTATTTGTATGCTTCCTTTTAAAAAATATTTCAAAGTAATACTATTCTGGTTAATCAGAAATTTTGATTTTGAATTTCTAGTATTTTTGTGGTTTAGAAAAAAACATAAGACATATTATGTCAGAGAATTGTCAGAGAATACACATTTCACTACAGCAAAACTATACAATAAACACCATGATTAACTGAATTTATATACTGTAGAATTGCATTAACGAAGCATGTGTAATTTCTGCTTTGTGTTCTCTGCTTCAGGTCAATGGAGGAATAGAGCAACAGCTAAAAAGAGAGGTGTTAGAATATGACTACCACAATTCCTTTTTTGACATTTTTGTAAGTAACTTCTTCTTTTCATTGCACTCCTATCCCACCATCAGACCTCAGACCACTCCTGAACCTGAACTGAACTATTTTGTAAGAAAGTGAAATGAGAGTAAAAACCAACTGCATTAAATCTGTCCAATTATAGGTGGTTTGCACATCAATACATGCTCTGTTTCTCAAACGTCCGGAAGTGATATTCTACATACAGATCTGGCCATTAAAAACGCACGTTTTGAGAAAAGGGATCCCGCGACTTGCCGCGGCTGTGCGCGGCAAGCTGTGAAAATGCCCTTC
>JAOVVA010000044.1:21109481-21119840 GCA_028565275.1 Leiocassis micropogon | reverse complement strand
GTGGTTTCTTAATTGCAAAAGTTATTATATCAAAGGTATGTTATCTCTTTTCACTTAATAGTCTTATTTTCACATCTCCGTGATCTTTGCGTAATAGCCAGCTGCAGATTAACAGTCAGTTTAATGACTACATTACATCATATGCAACACAAACTGTGAAACCCTTAAATACAGGTTTATAATGCTTCTTGTTCATGTCCAGCTGCTCTCTCAGGGGGCATTTGGTTACCTGCTACCCATCACCTCATTTATCTTGGTGTGGATAGAGACGTGGATGTTAGACTTCAAAGTTCTGCCACAGGAAGCCATTGATGAAAACAGTGAGTTTGCTTTGTTAAATTACAAAAGTAATCTTACCATCAGTGATTGACTAGCTTTTAAAGAAATATTATGTGGATTTTTTTTTTTTTATGTTGTTTGAGGAACAAACACACTAACATTTGCACATCTACATGGTACAGGGTATCTAACAATACAGAGTATCTCAGAGAGAGCTCCACTTATGCTGCCAGGGCCTCTCTCAGATGGACAGTTCTACTCACCACCTGAGTCTGTCGCAGGTAAGACATCATTTCCAATCAGAAGGCACAATATGACCATGATAAACTTATAATGAATTAGGCATTCTGTGGATTTTACACAGGAATTAGACAGTGCCTTTAAATGATTGAAGATAATGTTATTTGTGAGTATTATTAAGTAACTGTTGAACCACAGAGATCGTTTCCTGGAAAAATAAAACGGTGAGCGCCCAGGTGCAACAACGTTTATTCAGATACACTTAAACAAATGAAACCACATTATTTCTCAGAATAAAACCTCAGCCTTGTTGGTGTGTTATACACTCGTTTTTTTTTTCTTTCCATGCAAAGGTCATCATTCCCATGGGAGGAAAAACTATGTATAATTCATAGGGTTCTTACCAAACCATGTTGACACACTAAAAATTCTAACTTGTACCTAAAAACTGCTTATATCGACAGCTTTTACTTATAAGTTAAAAATGTCAGCAATAATAGCAGATTTAATAATTTCATGGTTAATTATTCATAATTACTATTACAGATACTTAATGTTGAAATAACTACTGCACTAGTTAATCACATAAATCTGTTCATCTTACAGATTCTGATGAAGATCTTGAGGACAAGCATGACCTTGAGAAACCCATTGTCTAGCAGGTGTTCCAATGTGCACGTATATTGGAACATCCAGTATAGCTTTATGTGAAGGATGTGTGCTTCGGTTGCTCAGGAGTAATCAGTACCATGCCAGCATTAAGGTCTTGGCGAATGTGCCCCTGCCTTGAGTTGCATTTTTAATTTCTGTGGTTTATCATGCAAGTGATCTTGACAGGTATTTTGGTTCCTCCATTGCCATTGTTACGTTCCTCACCTGACTTTTAATTCTTAGTGTTGCACTCTCGTAAGTGATCCATTCACACACAACAATCCATTGCGAATCCTGTTTGGTTGTTGTAATTAATGTTATACTGTACACCATGGAGTTTCCACTTTGTTTTGCTCATGAACAAAATTCAAGGTTAAAAATGAACTATTGTTTGCTTTTGATTTTCAGTGTGTGTCGCACTTTTATTATCTTGTTTATGATAGCAAAAGGCTGCCTGGTCGTGTTTTGTTGTGCAAGAGGGCTGTTGACACTTCCTGTCTTTATATTATATTTAGATCACTAAAAATTACAAAACATATAGAAGTACATTACTTTTTTGTAATTGGAATTGCAGTTGCAAAACTACAGATTATTAGGGTGACACATTTTATTTACAATGCTCTTTAAAGGAGTTTTATTCAAGCACCATTTTTAACTAGTTTGCTGTCTCTCCTTGTGTATGTGATAGCCTTACACATATTATAGGCAGTTATATCTTAGCTAGAACCTGTTTGAAAACATTTGCTTAAACACAGACTAACATGCAGCATAAAGGGCTCATTTGATTTTGCATGATCATATACTGTTTACTACAACTGTGTAGAATGATCATATGTTCAAAGGTATATGCATGTTGTCTGTCCGTAGATGTTACCTGATACCACATGTGCATTCAATGACAAAATTTTATCCATTTTTTTTAAATTAATAGTTTAGGAAAGAGCTTGTTTGTGGGGGTTTTGTGAAACTCTCAGCCTTCGAGATTTTAAAGTGATTCTGTGCCATTAATTTTTTTTCAAGGTAAATGTAAGTCCATTTGTTTTAATTAAAGTTTCTGATTATTTCAGATTTCTTTGAGTCATGTTCTTTGTGTTAAATATTTAATAATATAATTTGCCTGTATTTTTTACTTTCATAGCAAGATACAGGGGAATGAGCATGGCCTAATAGATATTTGCACTTTAAGCTATATTTGATGTCTGATGTGAAACAACAGTGCATCAGTAAATTATACATGCACATGACCTGGAGCACAGCCAGCACAGCAAAATGTGGTGAAGCTGCTGCATTTGTTTCAGTTCCAGTAAAACACTCAATTGCAGTGGGTGGGGAAAGAAAACTACAGTACAACACTTTCCAAACTGCTATTTCCATCTTTTTTTGTTAAAACATTTATTCTTATTGAACTTTTTTTATATTCAAGCAGTGTATTTGTCTTTTTACAAGAAATGTGCCCAATTATTGGTACTTCTAAGAATATGCTCAATTCTGCTGTTGTGTTTAATGATGGTCTGTTTTTCTGGGTAAAATATCTGTGCAAATTCTCTCTGATAAAGAGTTCTCAACACAAAAGACAGATGATTCTTTATCTGCAGATATCAGGTAATGGATATGATATGGCACAGATATGGCACAAATATGGCACAATTTAAAGAGCTTTTTATTTAAAAAATAAATTAAATTATTCTGTACTTGTTTACATTTACGGTGCATTACAGATCGGTTGGCATATTAGAGTTAGCTAAAGATAAACTCAAAAGTTGAAAGTTTAGATGTGAGCAAGACACAAACCTTGACATATTTTTGTAAACAAGGTATTGAAGCTAATTAAATATTTTTCTTTTTAAAGAAATTTTCCGTACATATAGGAAATGAATCACCTATATACTGTGAAATGTAAACATTTCTGGCCAGTGTTTTTTAACATTACAATGAACAAATAGGCAGAGTTTTACTCTTTATCGCAAGTATCACATAATGACTAACCACGCAGTATGGAGGTTGTTTTAACACTTGCTGTCATCCTATGTTTTAGGCATGAAGATGGTGAGTGATGCTATACAAGGTTTGGAATCTGTAACTTGCACATCTCAGTAACCCAAAATATAACAAGTAAATTGTTCTTAAACTGCAGCTGACTGATAGGACATGTGGTAATGTGGAAAGAGATACCCGAGTTTGTCTTTGCGTAATACCATAAAAAGTCTATGTAAAATTTTGCCCCAAGTTAACTTGTTCCCTGTGCTCTCATAACTTCAAACTGATTGAAGACATTTATTTTGAGCTTTAACTACAAAGTTACACAAAAGTATCATGAACAATAATGAACCTCAAAAAGCTATGCCAGCAATGTGGAGGAATCTACATGCATATTGAAAGTATAAACTTTGTACAAATTTGTTGAAATGGGTTTGGGTGTCATCCTGAAATCCTAAAATGTCAACCTGAAAGTGCTTACAATGATACTCACTGTAACACCTCAAACCTGTGTTTGTTCCAAATGACAATGAAAATGGCGGATCATCAAGAAAATTTTAATTATATGCCAGAGTCCATTTTGTGAATATGTTTAAAGGCAAAGAGCAAGAGACACAGAATGGGTCTAAATGAACTGTGACTCTATATTCTTTTATTTTTATTTAGATGAACTTTATTTATCTTGAGCTAATCTGAAAGTGGCATTTATTTTGGAATCAATAGTACAAAAACAATTATTAATAATGCAAAACATTGTTTAAGTGCTAAAAGATTAAAAGTGACTGTATATAGATACACAGATTTCTATTTGAACAACACTTGCATTATAATTATTCAGGTTTCAAATACTCTTTTTAAAAATAATAGAATAAGAGAAAAAATACTAATAGTGCATGTTATAATAATGCAAGTGCTAAAGCTAATTCTACTTGAAAGACAATTAAGAAAAAAAAAGAAAGGAATCTCTTGGACCATCTCTCTTTTGGACCTTCAGTGAGCTTTGCTCCTAGAGATCTCTCTGTTTATTCGGTTCCTCTTGCACAGTAAAATGGAGACAACGCAGAAGTACAGCACATTTTTCACCAGCAGTATCACATACGACACGCTGAACAGGTACAGGTTGTGGGGAAGCCCAAAAACTGCATGAGAGATAAAAAGAAAATGATCAACACACTGAAATGATATTTAGGGCAGTAGAATCATTTTCCAAATGCGATAGTACTCAAAATGTGAATCACTGGATTATATGTCTTAATGTATTTTATTTTATTTTATTTTTTAAAATAAAAAATTAACCAGTTAGATTTACACTGGCTGAAAAAAAGCATTACCAAACTGTTGGCCTACATCAAAAAAATAAATAAATGGATTTAAAAAGAAGGAGAATCAACTGAGGTGATTGCTGAAATTATTGGAATTGGGTTACGGATGCTCAAACACACATGCACACAATGTGATGGAAACTCACAAGATTGGGACTAAGCAGCTGTGTGGTCATAAAAAAAATGGATTTGATTTGCTACCAAGCATGTGATCCAGATTGACTCTATAACTGAGTGATGTGTCAGGGTAGTAAGAGAAACACTTGAAGCGATGCACCCATCATGCCTAGTGGCCACTGTACAAGCCTCTGAAGGCAGTGTTATGATCTCTGGTTTCATGAGTTGTTCAGGTCTAAGCTTATTAACTTATGTGACAATAAAGTCAGCTGACTACATCAATGTACTGAATATCCAGGTTATCACATCAATTTATTTTTTTTCTTGCCTGATGGCACAGGCATATTCCAGGATTCATATTGGGAAAATGCTGGGAGCATGAGGAATCATTTTCAAACCTGAAGGTGGTTTAATTAAATATTAGTATATATACCTTTGATTTATTTAATTGGCCAGGCAATGTACATGATGAAGTAAAATGTTATGGTACAAAACAATAAGAATAAGAATAACAAAATATCTCTTAACAAAATAACAGAAAACCTGTTCTGAGCTGTGAATGAAGACATTATGAAGGTTAACATTTGCTAAAATCAAGAACATATAAAAGCAGATTGCTGCCTTGTCGTTACCTCTTGGAATGGTGATAATCTGGTCATTAAATCTGCTGTCATGTTGAACAGAACAGGTGAAATAATTCTTCATGGCTTTGTGCCGGTCTACAATGAGCATGCTGGTTATTTGGACTTCCTGATCTTTGTCTCTCTGCTCCAGCTGCTCATCATCTTTCAGCTCAACTTTTCTTCCCCACCAATCCACGGCTTGCCATGTGAATCGCACCAGTTCTGGGAACATGCCTCTCGCCTGGCACAGCAGAACACGCTTTCCATTTGCTTGTGGCCTGGACACTGGATACGCTGACACTTGAGGTTTTTTGACCTGGTCCTTCCCAGTGTCTGTATCTTTAAAGAAGCTAATGTTCATTGCATATTCCAGCAATACTTTTATGTCTAAATATCAACCTTTTTTAAAGAAAAATTATTAATAAATATAAACGTAATTGACTTGATTCAATTACTGTGAATCTAATATCACTTAACTAACAATAACCACAAAAAAACAACAAATATAATTTGCCCAGTATTTTTTTTTTTTTAACTTTTATAGCAAGATACAGGGGAATGAGCATGGCCTAATAGATATTTGCACTTTAAGCTATATTTGATGTCTGATGTGAAACAACAGTGCATCAGTAAATTATACATGCACATGACCTGGAGCACAGCCAGCACAGCTAAATGTCGTGAAGCTGCTGCATTTGTTTCAGTTCCACTCAGTTGCAGTGGGTGGGGAAAGAAAACTACAGTACTACACTTTCCAAACTGTTGTTTTCATCTTTTTTGTTTAAACGCAATTTATTCTTATTGAACTTTTTTTATATTCAAGCAGGGTATTTGTCTTTGTATTGGTACTTCTAAAAATATGCTCAATTCTGCTGTTGTGTTTAATGATGGTCTGTTTTTCTGGGTAAAATATCTGTGCAAATTCTCTCTGAAAAAAAAAACTTTCAACACAAAAGACAGATGATTCTTTATCTTCAGATATCAGGTAATAGACATGATACGGCACAATGGCACAGATATGGCACAATGTAAAGAGCTTTAAAAAAAAATAAGGATAAAACTATCCTATACTTGTTTACATTTATGGTGCATTACAGATCGGTTGGCATATTAAAGTTGGCTAAAGCTAAACTCAAAAGTTGAAAATTTAGGGGAGAGCAAGACACAAACCTTGACATATTTTTGTAAACAAGGTATGAAAGCTAATTAAATATTTTTCTTTTAAAATAATTTTTTCTCTGTAAATCTAAGCTAACATATAGGAATAATAATGAAAAATAACCACAAGAAAACAACAAAAAAAGCAAGTGACTCATACCAGTGACAATAAGCTGAGTTCCAGATCCAAATACTTTGTAGTGGCCATAGTAGTAGTAGTTGTCGTCGTAGTAGTAGTATCCCACTGTGATGCAGACTACATCTAATACTTCTAAAAACAATTTGTCATCTAATCAACATCTTAAATAGTCTATATATTTTAAAGATATCTGTAATTGCATGAAATGTAATTTGTTTAATAATTATACATTATCAAGTTTGCTTCAAGGCTTTAGGATGTTTTTATTAAATTATAAATGATAATAATAAAAAAAACACACTGTTTTTCACCTGCTTAACAATTATTGTTCTTGAGATGAAACCCCCCCTCCTGCTTTGCATCGCATGATTTAAAGAAGCTAGACAAACCAAAAAGGCTTCATACAATTATGATGTATAATGTACAGTAAATATTCAAATAAAATTTACTTTACAGAGTGATGTGAAGTTTTTCTTGAACTGTTGTCATATAGGGCAATAGATGTATTATTCTTATGTAGGCAAGTTAAATTTATAGTATTTCATGTACAGTATATAAATTATACAATATATAAATTGAAACATTTATTTGCTTTATTTTGTAATGTGCATGAATAGAAAAATGTCTTTTTTAAAATTTAGATTAAAAACAAAATTGTATGTATATTTCATGGCCGTTGTGCTTCCTTAGAAGGTAAATGTTCAAGATGTGATATTATGCGTCTGTCCTTCTCCTGCCCATATCCTTATATCAAGAGAACTTAGCTATTTCATTTTCTTTGTTTGTTTTACCCGCGACCCTGAATACAGGATAAAGCAATATAGAAGATGAGTGAGTGAGTGAGTGAGTGTTTGTTTTACCGTTAATACTAAGATATGTTCAACTATTATGCATTATGATCTTTATAATCATTAAAATGTAAAGAATAAAATATATACAATATATATTTTGTGTTTTAAGCACATGACATTTAATAATTTAAAAAACCTTCTTTAAACGTCTTGCTTGTCCTAGTTTACCAATTATATGCTGACAAACATTACTAATATGTAATTATATGCTATTTTAAACAAATAACAACATTTGCAAATCTTTTATTATCTTTTCTACAGAGTTTCACTTTTTTATAACCTGTACACAATTTCTTATCATTGATTCTTGTGAATCTAGTTTTAATATGAAGTTTTTCACATCCCCAAAAGTGCTGTCATGACATAACACCATAAATTAGACATAACAACATAAATGCTTTTTTATGGACCTTCTAATGAAGGGCTAACCTAAAGGTATTCTCATTCTCAGTGTGTGGGTGTTTAAACATAATTTAAACAAATGTGTTGTCAATGTCAGGAATTCTGTAATGTAAAATGCACTGTAGACTAAAGTCTGCCTGACCATACCAGTTTATTAAATAGCTCTTTATGAGTCTAATTTATGATGTGTGCCTTTTAAACACTGTATGATGTGTGCCGTTAATACACTGTCCACTCTTATAGCAACTAGATATAATAAGATTGATTAATAAGAACGGCTGTGTGATTATCTCAATATAATCCTGTTGTCTTCATGTAGGAGTGTGATATAGTTGGATTTAATATAAAAGATGAAGTGTGTTAATGAGGCAAATTATTCATCATGTAGTTATAATAAGAAGCTGTATGATGGTGGGTATTGTATTGTAGAGTTTTTGAACAGGACTCAGAGCTTTAATCTCACTGTGCTACCCCACACCCAGCTGGCACAGTAATATGTTGCTGAATGCTCTGGCTTTACATTGGGGATTATCAAAACAACTTTATTGTCTGCTGTAATTTCTGATTGTAAAAACCCGAAGCCATGTTCATTCGTGTGGTATGCCTTACTGATGTCCACATACTGAACTCTCTTGAGAGGTTCATCATCTTTCTTCTGATACCAGTGAATGTAATATCTACAGTCGTAAGAAAAGATGCATTCTATCTGGGCGAGGTTATTAGCAGGTTTAGTTATTAAGAACGTCTGATGCAGCTCCACAGCATTGACCACTGTGGAAAAGAAACAAACAAACTTTAAATAAAAAAATCTTTCATAGACCAAATCATATTAAGGGAAAGATAATATTTTTTAAAGAAGCATAGAAAAGCCAATAAAGAGAAAAATAGGTTTAATGACCTGAAGCTTACCTGCACATAATCGAAGAAGCAGCAATAAAAAATGCAGTATGAGATACATGGCCACTGTAAGCTGAGTAAAGCTCTGTGCAAACTGATTAGAGAAGAAACATTATGAAGAGAAGCTCACTGCGTGGTTTACTCCTCCTTATGGTAAACTGCATAGTAGCCTACTCTTAAAAGAACTTGTTTTTAATAAACTCGATAAGTAAAATAAATCGATAAGTAAACAGTATATGACACTGATGATTATTTGTACAATATATATTCTCTTACTGTGAGAGCCCTTTGTCTTAATATTGATTGCAGAATCTCCTACATGAATCCTCACACACCCAGGTGCTACCACTAACATGTTTCAACATGGATTTTCAGCTGTATTTTGCATTTCTTTCCTTTTTTTTTTTTTTCAAATTTGTGTTTAGATTAAAAATTATTGTTCTCAAAATTAGTCCAGAAAATCAGCCTAGGACACCCCATCCCTTTTTGTAGACCCATCAAGTTCATATTATATAGGATGTGATTTTCAACTAACAAATTAATCAGCTAATAGTCCTTTCTAAATTAAAGGTGGTGTGAAAGAGCATTGAAAACAATAAAATTTCTTTAAAAGTCCTTTAGCTCCATGGTTATTAACCATTAATGTAGCATAAGGCAGAGCTAAAGTAAAATAAAATAAAAAGCACCTGAAAAGTACACACTTCTGCAAGCCTTAAGATATGATGACAGATTACCACAAGAGGGAGGCAGAGTTCTGTTTTAAAGATTAATTGTTCCTACTTACTTTGTCTTGTCTTAAGCAGGAGATAGTCCAAGAATATAAGTTCAGCACTATACTGGTATACAATATCTTCAAAATCAGATATAAAGCTGCCATAAAATTTATGCAATAAAATGCACTGATCTGCTAAAACATAAACAGTAAATAACATTAACAACACATTGATTTTATATTGGATCTGCCCGTATTGACATTTAATACATCACAGGACTGTTAAAACACTCCAGGCTACTTTGCCAATTCTGGAGACGAGCCGAGGTTCTCCAGCTGTGTCGAGACCTCGACTAAGTGCAGGGAGAAAGCCGACGAGGGTGAGAGAGGACAGTAAGGGAGTAAGAAGATCGGAGGTGAAGTGTAAAATGGCTGTAATTATGCTTTGATATTAAATTACCACCTATAATTGAAATAAAGCGAGCACCACAATCTTATCCCTTAACAGCTGCGATATTGCTCAATTCTGTTATATAACCTGCTAGTTATTAGGGCTGTCAAAATTGGCCAAAAATTGCGTTTGATTATTCTTTCTTAAAAAACCACATAGGTGCAACTATCCGAATATCTATTTTTGGGCATTGTGTCAATAAAAGGGCAAAACAATACAACAAGACGGTATATTTATTTCAGCCTAAGCATGTCTTTTAAACGTTCTACATACCTACACTACAAAAGAAACAAATTACGCAATGTCCTATACCATAAAGCTTAACTTAAAGTAGCAGTCCTTAAGATTTCAGTCCTGGTTTGGCAAAACTCTTATTTACTGATGAGAACAGCAAATGGGTGCAGCAAAACAAACTATTGTTGTTTTAATGAAGAAGTCAGGCAACTGTGATTTTATTTGAGTCTGCGAACAGAGAAAGTAAAAGTTACCTCAAAAGATGGAGGTGTGCAGCCCGTCGCCTGCAGTTCTTTATCTAACAGC
>JAOVVA010000044.1:21092657-21105548 GCA_028565275.1 Leiocassis micropogon | reverse complement strand
CGTTTTGTTTTTGTTTTTTTATTTTAGCAAGCAATAAATGCATAAAATATAATAATAATAATAATAATAATAATAATAATAATTATTATTATTATTATTATTAATGTAACCATTGGACAAGTGGGACATGTTCTCTGTCACTTTTTACTATAATCTTAATTCCACATATAACATCATATGATTTTAGAATGCTTAGGTTTTCTTATATACAGTTTAAAAAATAAAATTAATAAATACTAAACACAAGACAAAAAAAAGTAGGATAAAAAATAGGGTACCCATACTGGGACCTCAACTATTTTTTTGTTTTGTTTTGTCAACATTTTGCTTTTGATTTCTGAAAAATATAGCCTATATTTACACATTTAACTGGAGCAAATGCGGATATAATACAAAAATACGAGAGGTATGCTGTTCATATTTTCATATTGCTAATCCTAGAGTGTTGGGAGGCCTGGAGCCCATAAAAGGAAACTCGGCTGAAGGCAGAGGACACTTTGGATGATTCAATGGGTCAAGCACACACGCAAACACACACAAACACAGTCACAATCCCACAACATTTGGGTAATACCAATAAGCCTTTGTACTGTGTGGGAAAACGGAGTACTCAAAGGGAACCCAGCAAGTACAGGGAGAAAATGCACTCCACAAAACTCAAAAACACAAAAATGTACACAGATGAGAGTCAAGAATCCTGAATGTGTGAGACAACTGTACATTTATTAGTTTTTACTGTATTGTTGTTTGTTGTGTTATTGTTAATCAGTAGTGAATTATGTGATCATTTCTATTTTGTCTCATGTGATTATTGTTTCATTTGAGAATGATGTGATTAGTATTTATATATTATTATTATTATTATTATTATTATTATTATTATTATTAATTTATTTAGTTTTATGTGACTGTTGTGTAAAGTAAGGAAGCGCTGGGTTTTTGCACAGCCGTAAGCGGATGCTCTGTAACCGTGTCCCCGCGCCACAGCGCGCAGTAGTAAGTGGCCGCGTCGTCGTCGGCTACACTACTGATGGTCATAGAAATTGTTTTGTCCTTTATACCACCGCTAAATCTGCGGGCAAATTTAGACTCGATGGTGGGTTTTGAAGCGCCACCTGCAAAGTGCAAAATGCGTTCCATGGCCTCTCCGGGTTTGCCTCTGTACCAGTGAATAGGAGTGGAGGAGAGGGTTACTGACGAGTCCACGGTGCAGCTCAGCCGCTTAATCCTGCCTTTGCGAGCGAGTTCCCATGAGGTCTGGAACTCAAACTGCGCACTGATGCGACCTGAGCAGCAGAAACAGTCATTATAATGTAATAATAGTGTACTATTACTAAGTTCATGGGACCAAAACTGTATGAGTAAAGTTTGCTAGTGTGTTTAAATGGGAGAAACCTCACCGATTAGCGCCAGCAGAAAACATGCAGTTGTCACATTGGACATGGTCAAATTTGTGCAACAGACTTCACGTCTTTACAGGGGATTATTTAATGTATGTCCCAGGGTAAAGTGAGCAGCCCACATAAAGATGCAGTGGGTGGGCATGACGGCTGCTGAAGGGGAGGTTTTTCACACAAAGCAAACATCCCATGACTGACACGTACAGTATGAAGAACACCATAATGCGAAAGATGCAGGTGGCGGCCAATAGGTGTTTGCAAAAACATAAACAGCACTAATGATGGTGTTTTCAGGTTTCCAACACATTTGTAAACATTTTTTTTTTACTTTGTATATGAATTGAGTATTTAAAAAATAAGAAAATTAATTTTAATTTTAACAGAATTAGCCTACAGCTTTATGATTTTATGTTGGTAAGATATTAAGCAAATAAATAAATAAAAAAATTAAAATCATGCATATAATAAATAACAATACATAATGTAAAGTGTTAATATTCTTTAAAAAAAAAAAAAGCACTAAAATATTAGCTTTAAGATGGGCATGTTGTTACGCAAGTTTAGATGAATAGTTATTTAAACTTTCGAGTGAATTTGTATTGACTGCACACTGGCAAAAATATTAAATATCGTATTTAAAACACACTTGATAAGTAGGCTATGTTTTGTTTCTTTAAACCGGAGGTACCAAAAATAATCACTTTCTTTATCTTCTTATCTTCTGTATGTGGATATCGCATACAATATTTAAAAATCAGATTAATAAACAGCTTTTGTAACATATGCAGTGACAGGGAGACGTTTGGTATCCAAACTTTATTTCCGTTTATTATTATTATTATTATTATTATTATTATTATTATTATTATTATTATTATTGTGAACAATGGTAAAGTAAGACAGTTTTGAAAATCTCGTGTCATCTGACACTTTTTACTATAATCTTAACGCCAAATATAACACCATATTATTTCAGAAAACTTAGATTGTCTTGTACACAAAAAAAACGAGGCACAGAAGAAATTGTGCCTCTCCAGGCCTCTATTAAATTTTTTATCTTTTTTTTTTTTTTTGAGGATGCTGGTAAAAAAGGAGGATACCCAAACTGTCAAAGTGGGAAGCTAAGTTTTTCTTGTTTTGTCAACGTTTAGAAAAGATAATTGTTAAGTCAAAAAAGTCAAAAAATGCATAATTTTTGTTGGGTTCTTAAATACAGTATATTTAAATAAAGAATTGTTAATATATTTGCCAACATCATATTGAGTTAGAATACTGACCAGGGGGGAAAAAAAAATTCATATCCAAGACAGACTTTCCCCAACCATTTAGGCTATTTGATAGTATAGTCAATAAATTATGGTCAGATCATATTCAGGGTAAGCTATTTTACCGACATACAAAGAGTGTTCAAGTCAAACCAGGTCAAACCTCAATCCAAGCCATTTCCACATGTTTGGGCCATTAAAGAAGTCCATGGGAGACGTTTTGAGAAGTTTTCTGAGAAGACTTTCTACATTGATGGTATCCAAGCACTAGTGAAAACTGGGATAAGTCGATTAGTGTAATAAGGGATTATATAGAGAAATAAACGGAGTATTTACTCTCATAACTGTAGGCATCAAAAGTCCCGGTTTGACTTGAACGCCTCTCATATTTTTGTGGTATACATTTTCTTCCTTTTAAGTGTATGAATACAGTTTTTTTTTTCAGAAAGCCAAGTAGCAGGGCTTTCACAATAAGTAAAACTTAAAACAATCACATTTATTAATTTGTAATTAACGTGATAAACAAAATAAAAATGCTTAAGAAATGAATTGTAATGAAAGCAAGACATTAAATAATTTTTAAATATAAGCTTGGGGGAAATTTCGCATTTGGTAATGTGAATTGTATAAATGCATATTAGGCCTACTTCCAATGTCTGTATATAAAACTTTAGAAGATTATTTTAAACTGAACAGTTCTATTTGAGACATGTTATATTAAAAACATAAAACAAGGATAATAGAGCCCTCTGGTGGAAATATGTCTGGAATGGCAACACTATGACTGGTATTGGCTCTAAAGTGGTTTGCAGATGTAGAAGAGTGTGATCAGTTTTGGAAGACATGCTAAGTCACAGATTATTATTATTTTTTTTATCTTTATCTGTCCTTTTCTGCATCAAATCATTTTTAGGCTTTAAACTACATTGTGTGAAGTTGCTTCCATTGAAATAGGTGCTTATTTAGTTGAAAATACATTTGATTTTCTGAAGAAAAAAACACAAAGCCACATGGAGAACTCTTTATTTACTTTAAAGATAAATTAACACAGATATGTACATCACAAAAATCTCTACAATGAAGGCTAACAAACACAGGTGTGACCGTTACCTCTAAACAATCAAGACAATGGATATCTTTTAAACCTAACAACACATATTGCATATTTTTCGCAGATATCCCAGCCCAAAAACTCTCTCAATGAGCTTCACTTTTAAAAATATAAAGTTAAATAAATAGCATTTTTCAAAACATAAAACTTTATTCAACACTTTTTTTTCCATACATGTCTACAGGATAATTGTTGTTATTTTTGTAATGTGGATATAAGGAAACTTTAACCACTAGATTCTGTGTTATCTATTTTGCAAAGCTGCATTTTGCCCAAAAAAATGATTCTTAAATCATTTCAGATATCCATGTATCTTTTTCAATCAGTTCACATATTTAGGATTTTATTATTATTATTATTATTATTATTATTGGTGAGAGCACAACAGGTGTTGAATAAACAAATTGCGCCCTTAGAATTACAAAGTTCTAACTGGAATTGTGTCTACACCCAGGTAGAGACTTATAATACTAAAATCACAAAATGTTGATATTGGTTTCTCCAGATATTATCACCAGAGCCATATAAGTCCAGCCATTAAAACTACAGAGAACACTAACAAGGATGCAAGGTAACATTTAGGTTGGAACGGCCTTAAAGGAAACATTGAAGTCTTGTGTAACACTTAGAATGGTTAAATAGATCATATCACTACAAATTTGGATAAAATTTGCTGCGGAGCAACAAACTCAATACGATACACTTGCAGAGAAAATATTTTTTTGTCTTTAGAGCATAATTTCCTTTTAAACAGATAGGGATTACATGTGGAGGTCACCACAGTTCCAAATAAAGCACACATCAATTCATTGCTGCTTACAAGTAAACAAACATAAACAGAGAGCTCTCGGGTCAAGAGTAAGGTAGACCATACTATCGCATCATGCTCTGTTATTTTCTTTAAACTCTGAGTCGAGTTTTTGTGTCCTCTCATTCTGTTGATTGTGTATTTTCCTCTTAGATACTATTTGCTTTGTTCTCTCTGATCGACAGCTGTCAGTCAGGGCTCCAGACCGCACTGTAGTGTTAGGTGTTAGGGCTGTCTGTAGCTCTTGGCTTTTATATATCATGTCCTAGTATACTCTGATGGTTTAGCCCAGTCGCTGTATGAAATTCTCTGGAAATAATCCTTTCTGAGCAGAGGCACCCTGATGTAGCCAGTCGATCTCCCTGATGCCAGTGAGCCAGCCAGCATCCTGCAGAGACACATACTGTAGTCAGGATAACTCAATGGTATTTGCATTTACATAAAATGCATACTTATATATTTATGCTGATAAATGAGGCAGGTGTTGTACAACACCTAATACACCTAAATTAAAACTGTTCAGTTCAAGTGAAAAAAAAAAAAGTACAACTGGCCAGTGTAATAGAAACACCTGCACCATTTAATTTCAATTCTTCAATCAGCTCAGTTGTTGTCGCAGCAGCGCAGTGCATGTAAGCTTACAGATAAAGGTTGTGAACTTCAGTTAATGTTCACCTTAAACATGTAATTTCAGTAACCTTGGCTGAAGCATGGTTGATAGTAAGATATTGATTGGTTGAGTATTTCAGAAATGGCTAATCTATTGAGATTTTTCCATGCATACGTTTCTTCACTTTACACAAAAGGCAACAAGGGAAGGGGTAAAAAAAAAAACCAGGGGCACAACAGTAATGGGTTGGAAACACATTGGTAAGAGATGCTTCACAATAAGACTCCACAGATGGGTCTAAAAAGTCATGAAGCCTAAGGTCTTTCCTACAGCAAAAGACCACCAAAAACAGAAACCGGAATTTTATTGTCGTGAAGAATTAAATACTGTAATCAGTCTAAAGTCATCTGAGGTTCCTTGGTAGCAAGGATAGACTTTATTGGAGCACAAGAAAACCGAGTTGGACTGCAGAGCAAATACAGACACCTCATCAGTTTTCTCCTTATTGATTTTAAAGGTGGCGCTTCCATATTTGTACATGTTTGCACTGTCCTTCAACTTTTTTATATACCTTTCAATTCAGACCTCTTTTTCAAAACAAATCCATACGTGTACTATATCAAGGGTATCTTGTTCACTCATTGTGTGGTTATGCACTCCACACTCATTCTCTACAACCATTCATTAAAATATTCCACGGTATCTGTACAATTACAGTATATGCATTGCACTGCTGACACATGATTGGCTGTTTAGATTTATTGCATGATTCATTGCATTGGCCTATTAAATAAGATTTTAGTGTGTATTCATATATACTTTACAGTTATAATGTTACATATAATGTCAGCACTTTTTCCACACTCCTTCATGAGATGGGAACATGCATGGTAAAATCTGAATTAGCATTAACATTCTTACCTGTTGGGGGAAAAAAAAACCTCTTTCAAACAAAGGCATGTGTGTACAGTATTTTGGAACCAGGCTGTATTTTCTTAAAAAAATCACCTTTTAGAGAAGCTATATAAATATAATAAATAATTCTATTATTGTATTGTATACATGCAATGTATAGTCCAGAGATTTCTGACCAGTTGAAGGAACTAAAATGTTCTACAGTAGATATCACTAAATAAAAGCTACATGGTTCCTGTGTGAATATTTGTTTTACACTCCCACTACACAGCAGGAGGTATGATCATTATGAAAAACAAAAATAACAACTTAAAAAGCAGGACAGTTACATAATTTCTACGTGCCATTGAAATACCACAGCACACTCAACGGTGAACAAGCTTCTTTTGTTAACAAGCTTCTTTTGTTAACAAACTGCGTAATAGTTTTTAAGCCTAAAGAGTGCACCCTATTGTCAGAAAATTATCTATACCTGAGGGTCCAAAAGAGTAATATTGACCCATGTATCTGTGTTTTAAAACTAGTCAATTGTGGAATGCTCTTAGCCTAGAAAAAGACCATGAAGTTCCCACTGTATCCAAAAAATATTGAAGAATGCAGTGGGGAAAATGGAAAAATGTGCATTTATCAAATTCATACCACTGAACGCTGTCAGGTTCTTAATGTGTCTATCATGTTGTCACTAATTTCCTATCACATACATGATCATGTGCTCCCCAGGTCTGATAAGATCGAACTGAGTTATTACTACATGTATATCCGATCAGATTGCATCCGGCTCTTACCAGTTGCTTACTAAGTTGGCACTACTATGATACCAAGCACGCTTACTACTTTGGAGCTTACAGTACTAAATCTTAGCATACTTAATCTTCTGACCGTGACATACACATGCTGATAACCTGCTGCAGGCATGCCAAAAACATGATAAGCACCAGAAGAACGTACTGCAATATGAACTTAATGCGGCCTTCTACAATGTGGCGTAGACCTACCATGGTCATAACACAAGTCTGAAGAGATTGTTTGTGAGAACTCTACTGATGGAGTGCAGTGACATCCCAATGGGAACAACATTGCAGTGACATCCCAATGAGTCAGAGTCAGAATGCCATCCAATCCTTCCCATCTGTGCCATGCTAATACTATGTCAGTGAAGTCCCTAAGAGGTGTTAGTTATGCTGTTAACTGGACAATGCCATTGATAACACATCCATATTAAGCTCATGTCAACAAAAAAAAACTGGCAGCTCCACGTCAAGAACAATACTTCATCCTAAATGGTTTCTATTGCGATGTACAAGTTTTCACTGCGTTCACCCATTTTTCTTTTAAGTTGTTTTGACACATTTGATGTAAAAAACTAAATGTTACACTTTCATCTTTGTGGCATATCACAACTGCTAAAAAGTATTTAAAGTAAGGCAGCATAGTCATTCTGTCAGTCAACAACATTTCATTTGGCAGACAGTTGTTCTTAGACTGCAGAAGCAGGGAGTAAAAAAAAAGAATTCTATAACTTTGGCCAATAAACCCAAAATTTGGCCTGGGTTGTCAGCATTCATTTTACATAACACTGAGCTATGTGTTTCAGTTTGATCAGACAGTTACATTGTGAACACAGTTCATACCTGATCTTCCACCAGCTCAGTGGGAACAACAAGTACAATATCTCCCTTCTTCAGATCGAGCTCATCTGTGTTTGCAGCCTCAAAGTCATGCATCGTTTCAACCTAAAACAAAGGGAATAGATTCTCTTGGAGTTCTTTTGTTTTGTTCGTAATTCCTTTTTTTTCTTTTGTCTTTTAGGGTACACACATACTGTCAGGTATACTTATGTGTCTGTCGATGCTGTTTATTGACCTTATACAGGAAGCCTGCAGGCATGCCAGAGGAGGAAATATCTTTGCCTGACTGGCTGTCTGGTGTCACTCCACCTCCACTGCTTGCTGTTGGAGATAAGATGTCACCATCTCGGTCATCATCACCCTCATTGCTGGAAGCAGGCTCTATGACCACAGAGGGAATGGGCATCTTGTCCTAAGATGAGATGTATGTAAAATGTAACTTCACCAAAATTTCAGAAATGTATATTTCATGAGCAACATTTCATACAAATTGTTAAAATGATTCTTAAGGAATAATTCTAAACACAACGAAATCCTTGTTTATTAAATAAAAAAGTACAAACATCTAAATGAAGTTTCATTTTAAAATATTACATTACAGTATATAATTTTACAAAATCATAATAAAGAAAATGCATATAGGCCGTTAGTATTCTGCATATAACATATAAATATCGCATACATCAAACAGCTTTTATGCTACATCCAAAGCACAGACATTTGCGCTCCTATTAGTGACAAGAGTACCAAAGTACAGTATAGCTACTTGGCTAAATATCTACCTCCTCTTCAAAATTCTTTGAAGCCCCTTCCTTACTGGCTTCATCCCCTGGTTTGACCTGTACTGTACCAGTTTCTCCTTCTGGTTCGACCTCTAGGGTACCAGGTTCTTCTTCTGGCTTGACCTCTAGGGTACCAGTTTCTCCTTCTGGTTCGACCTCTAGGGTACTAGTTTCTTCTTCTGGTTTGACCTCTAGGGTCCCGGTTTCATCTCCAGGTTTGGTCTTTACTGTAACCGTTTCATCTTGTGGTATGCCCTCTACGGTCTAAAAGATGCATCGGGTTGTGAGAGTCAGGAACAGGACACTCACTACAACTACTCATTTGGATGGATCAGTGCGGAGAAGGCACTTAGCACAATGAAGGGAACTGGGACCAGTTTAACTGCAGTGGTTGAAACTGTCCTCAGTGAGGAGGGGATGAGGATAATTTTAGGAATAAACAAATTGGATCATGCCATCTGAGTTAGGGAAGGTTAACCAGGTATGAGAAAGGGTTTTGGGAAGAAAACAAGCTATGGTTCTGGGGATTTATTTAAAGCACAGGGGAAAGGGAGCAAAAACTAAGATGAAAACTTATCTACCGCTTAGCCTTGGCTGGTAATTAAGGTTTTCTTCTACATTTGACATTACATCCATAATTTCCTGCAAAGTTAACAAGTCTCTATAAAGAACTGTATTTTGTACATACAGTAGTGTATTCTATACAATAGTGTATTCTACAAAGTTGTGCTCAAACATTCACTTCAATAAAAATATGTTTTTATCAGTTATGTGAAAGAAAAAACTAAACCAATTAACTTAAAAACACCTTAAAACCAAAAAAAAAAGGTTAGATCATGTACATTTTTACCTTGATAACCTACTACCCTGATTCTGCTCTGGTTCTGACAAGCTAGATAATACCATAGCACATCACACATTCAGAATTTGTGAATGATGATGTTATATAAATTATACATAAAAAGATAATAAAATGCAGTGAAATGGAATGGATTCACCATTAAAACCACAGAGTCATTTGTGACAACAAAGTGTACAAGTGTCAAAAAAGTGGATTACACTTGTCACTTTAAATTATGTTTACACTCTTAATTCTATAGTATTTTAATTCTTGTTTGTTTTGTTTTTTATTTGTTTTTTTTTGGGCAGTTTTATTGCAATTGACTTTGTGGTATCATGGCTCAAATAATTTGTGCAAAAATACAACAAATAATAATAATTTAAAAAAAAGATCAAACCAAATAATAGATGTTATTAATGTTTCTTAGGTGGGGAGGTGGGGAAGGGGCCCAGAAGTTAAGTGTTTTAAAGCAAACTTTAAAATATTTTTTTTCTGAGCTGTTATGTTGAGCATTGTCATAAACAAAAAGATGAAATATACTCTGCAGTTTAAATGAATGTTATACAGTCTCCATCCACCAATAAAGTATTCACATAAAAACAACTGTCAAAAACAAACAAACAAAGTATAAACTGGACAAAATGTTTAACACCAATTATTTCTAAAAAAAAATAAAATAAAATAAAATAAATAAATAAATTATAATTAAAACGTAATCAATCCCCTAATTCAGTAAACCGAGATATACAGTACCAGTCAAAAGTTTGGACACAAGATTGGACTTATTTTCTACATTCTAGAACAATACTGGATTTATTTTTTTACTTTGAAATAACGCTTATGGAATTACGTAATTCAGTAACAACAACAACAAAAACAGTCAAGTTGTTATGAGATGAAGGTCAGCTGTTCTGTAATAGTTCTTGCAAGAACAGTATTATCAAGTGCATTTACAAAACCCATCGAGCACCATAATGAAACCATCCCAGGAAAGCAAGACCAAAAGTTACCTCTGCTACAGAGGAGAAGTTCATTTAGAGTTACCGGCCTCCAAAATCAACAATTAACAGCACCTCAGGTTAGAGCCCTTATGAAGGCTTTACAGAGCATAAGTAGCAGACACATCTCAATATCAACTGTTCAGACTAGATTATTGTATATTTTGGACGCCTTCAGCATTGCTTTACAATGTAGAGAGAAATAAAAATCAGACCATGGAATGAGAAGGTGTGTCAAAACTTCTGAGGGGAATGTGTGTCTGTGTGTTTGTGTGTATGTATGTATGCTGTGCCCACAGAAGCTCAGAATATTTTATAAAATCTAAAAATACCAAATCTTTTCATACATTACACTAGCTAATGGCACGGAATAGCAAAGTAAAATACATCAGGGGCGCTAAACACCTTCTGACGCACAAGTATGGCATTAAAATGCTTATTGTGCATAACCAACTGTTCATAAGAACTAATGGGCTATTGAATCGTCATTTCTGATGCACAAGTCTGCATCCTTATAAGTCCTAGGTTTTTATTAATACTATGGGAGTAATAAACAATGATTAATGATACACTGTGATGATAGTGTACAGCAGGGTAAATAAATTTAAGTAAATTGAACATTTGTGAGGACTTATCTTTAACAGTAATGAGAGATAGTTGTAATCTATGCTGGAATCTGTAAAATTCCTCACTGCACAAAAAAAACCCTGACACTATCCATTGTAAAAGTCTGTATTCAGCTTGATGTCTGTCTGAAACCAGCTGTCAGCCTTAATTAGAAAATACATGCAATAGGAAGATAACTCATTAGTTACCTTACTATTGACTTTCTATTTCATTTTAAGGATTCAATAATTCTCCTTAGATTTTTTTTCTGATCAAAACAAAAATATTTTGTTCAAGATACACATACTGTAAAAGGCTTCATACTGACACAGCATACCACGCAGACACCACAGCTAAAAAAGTGTGCAATGTCCAGTGTGAATTTTTATTTTATTATATAATATTTTCCAAGGCAATAGTAATAGATAATAGTTACCGGAGTCTCTTCGATAGGAGACTCTTTATCTTCTTCAGGGCCCTACACACAAAAGAAACATGAATAATTATCTTTCACGTGCACAAGAATGAAACATATATAGGATGCCTTCAACACGAGGAGTTTATAATCCTTCCAAATATATACATAGCTTTCATGGTCTATTTCAAAGGCAAATCAATAAAAATAAATGTAAATAGTAGTACTCGTTTATTCTGTGTAATTAAAAAAGAATATTCTAGTACCAGAATATATTCATAACTAATAAAAAAGGATATCTCTGAAATAGTTGCTCTGCTATCACATACATACTGTATGTTATTAAGCAGAAAGGTGTGAAGAAATATATATATAGACTGTACTATGGATCTGCAGCAGGGTAAAAAAAAAATCACTACAGTGTAAACAGATCTGAATTTATATGGAAAGAGTAAAAAGGGAGTTACCAGAGCCTCTGAAGATGGCTCCTCTACTGACTCTGCTACTGGAGCAGATTCCTACATACGGCAAAAAATTAGCTGTGATTAAACACACTTAATGTCTCATTCTTGTTACAAATATGCATAAGTGTTAAGCATGATATGGCACAGTGTACAGTATTTGCACTGTAGACATGGCAAGCTCGTATGAGGTAGTGCTGCATATGAACTTGAAATTTGAATTTGAACTTATTTAATGCCATTCATAACAAAAGGCATATTTACCGGAGCCTCTTGGCCGAGTTGTTCTTTCTCAGTGTCATCAGTGTCATCAGCTGGGGTGGTCTACATATAAAATATTTTTCACCCCAGTTATTAAAGGAATCCTTGTCAGATAACTACAAACAATACACTCCCTCATGTTGTACAATATATGTAGTAAGAATAATAATACTAAGAATCTCGTAGGTAGAAACTCAACCTCATTTTCTGTAGCGATGATGTACAGTATAATGTGGACAAACAAGTCAAATACTGTTACTATCCAAAGTCAAGATAAGTTAGTGTGACATGATAGATATGAACATCAATTATTTCACAAATATTGTTTTTACTCTTAGACTCTTCGACAAGTTTATCTTCAGTGTCATTAAAACAAATTCAACATAATTAATGATAAATAAAACTAACAAAACAATTTTGATTTTGATTTGATTAATAAAAAACAAGATATGGGTGACAGACAAAAAAAAGTTAAATTAATTAGATGCCTGGCAATTGACCAAAACAATAAATATATTTAACAAAAATAATCCAAATGTTTTAATTTAGCTTATTATTTACTTCCTAAGATTACATTAGGCAAGGAGTTGTTTTAACCAGTAAAGTGGTCAATATAATCAAATGGAAGCAGTTTTCAGAGTTAGACTATATGATCAGAAGTTTGTGGACACATGACCATCACACCTATAAGTTGGTCGTCCCTAATTTGTTGCCACAAAGCCCTAAGCACACAAATATACTCTTACTGTCCACTTAAATAGGAACACCTATACACCTGCACATTTATGCA
>JAOVVA010000044.1:21068466-21082565 GCA_028565275.1 Leiocassis micropogon | reverse complement strand
CAACAAATAAGCAACCAAACTAGGACAAACCAAAAGCTCTCTCACCGTCCAAAGATCCCACGATAGTGCCTAGGAAAGTACAATACAGACAGCCTGCATTAGACTTCAATTGTTGCATACTGCTATACACTTGTTATACACATTAATAATTATGTGCTATGTATTCCTATATAAAAGGCAGGGCATACCAAAGAGGCATGTTGTTATTTTTCTGATCAGGAATGTAAATCCCATTGATTGAGAGTGGGATAAGAAACAGAAAGTGAACCTGAGATGCAGGTGGTTGGGCTTGACCAACAGATGCATTGCTGTCTGGCTTGAATGGGTCAAAGTCCAAGTCCAGGAGAGATTCTGTGGTTTTCTCATTTGCCTAAAATAAGACGCATTTCGTAGTTATCTTCAGTATCGTGTGAGGCCAGCAACTTCAGATACATATCTTCAACCCATGATTATAAAATCAAAGATCATTTTTTTTATATGTGTCCTAACCTGTGGTGAGGTGACACTGATCTCAGGAAAGCCTCCATCGAACAGGTTGATGATTTGCTCTTGGGCAATCTCCTTGCTTGGAGTGACTTTGGGAGGAGGAGGCTTTGGTGGTCCCATCTTGAGCTGATAATTACATGTGCGCATATGATTATTTAGACCATCATCCCATGTCAAAACTTACCACGCTAATATATGCATGTCAAAATGACAATAAACTACTCTAAGCTACAGGCTCACTTACATCTTCACTCTGTTTCATGCAAAACAGAAAAAACAAATATGGATCAGCAGAGATGCTTTTGTTTTGAAAGTTTACACAAAAAAAGCAACAAAGAGGCCAATTCTACAGTATCAGTCTCTCAAAGACGTGGAGAAGTTTTTGGAGAAATTATGTGTTTAAATGTTTTTTTAACAATACAAATATGATTTTTATCTTGTTCACTCAAAACTGACTAATAAAGTTCACTAATATACAACCTCAACTATTCATTGCAATAGGTAACACTTGTGTAACAAAAAAAATGTGTGTGTGTACAGTTTTGGTATAAATTTGATGGTATTTGGGTTAGATTCCAGGGCTGACCTGTGAGGGGGATTTGGGTCGAGGAGGGCCAGGTGAAGTAGGTCTCAGTGTGTGGTTGGGGCTGGCAGCAGGGCTGACCTCTGGACTCTCATCCTCGGGAGGTGTTGGGGTCCTGGCCAAGCGCAGTGGGCCTGAATCACTGGAAATGAAATTTTATTTGTATGTAATATACTGTACACATAACATCAATATTATACAAAATATTCACCTTCCCGAATACAATTTAAAATGTGTTTGCTATTGCAGCCAAAGATACTGCACTACTTTTATTTGAATAATCCAGTGTAGACACTCTACAAACCATCTAGGGTCTTGAACATGCACGTCAACTTATTATCATTGTCAGTCATATTGTTTAGCTGATTGGCTAGTTGATGATCCTAAAATTACAAGTTGAAACAGTCTATAGGTTGTACAGTCTGTAGAGTATCTACATTGAACTATCCAAAAATAGCGTCTCCAAAAAGTCTACCCAAAACAAAGGCACACACTACGTGTTTCCATTTGCAGCTTAAAGTCTATTGCTGAGGTGTTTTGCTTCTGCAGCACTACTATGACACTGTATAGTACCACAGCCCCAGGGTGTCGATCCTATATTACTCTCTATGATACATCACATACCTTCTCTGACAGCTATAAGAGGAGGACAAATAGAACCAAAGCACATGAATATTACAAATTAGTTTCCAAACCATAAATAGGTAAGTGAATACAATGGTACCCAAATGCGTGAAATTCTAATGTATTAATGACATTCTCAAAATGTAAAAATAATGACAATCAATATAATAATTCACTGTTTAATGCAATGAAAATGGTATACAACAATCAGTATTTAGTATGAAGTCCTCTATTCTCCAAAATCAGCTGGATCCTGCTGGGTATAACATCAAAAAGATGTCTGCAGTACTCTGGGGGCCCCTTACCTAATCCTTGCCTGCTTGATTACTTCCTATTTGCCGTAATTCACTTGGGAACACGCCCCGGCTTCAGAAAGTAAAAGTCCTGCCTTATATTTGTTCCAGCCATTAACTAAACCAGCTGATTCTAATTATCACAACTCTTCAGGCAGACAGGTGAAAACTAATTAGTGACCTAGGGTTAGGGTTAAGTGTCAAAGGCTTTTGTTGCCAATTACATTAAGTTTATACAACGAGTAGATGTTTGCAGTGTTGACCCTTCTTTTCCAAGACCTCTGCTATTCACCCTGGCATGCTGTCAATCAACACCTGGGCCACATCCTGACTGATGGCAGCCCATTCTTGTTTAATCAATGCATGGAGAATTCATGGGTTTCTGTTTGACAACCCCCCTCTGGGGAGTTTCCTGGCCATGGACCCAAAATTTTGATGTTCTGTTCCCCGAGCCACTTAGTTATCACTTTTGCCTTATGGCAAGGTGCTCCATCATGCTGAAAAAGGTACCACTGGTTCATTACCATTCTCCTTGGATGGTTGGGAGAAGTTCCTCTCAGAGGATGTTTTTGTACCATTCTTTATTCATGGCTGTGTTCTTAGGCAAAATTCTCAGTGACCCCACTCCCTTAGCTGAGAAACAACCCCACCCATGAGTGGTCTCAGGATGCTTCACTGTTGGCATGACACATGACTGATGGTACTGTTACTTCAGTATTACCATAGTAACATCTGACAAAAAGATCTAAAAACACTGAAGCAGCAGACTTTGTGAAAGTAAAAATTTGTGTCATTCTTAAACTCCGTAGAAAGTGGTGAAATGTGTGTCCCTCAGCAATTAGAATTTAAATGACAAATACATTATAAAGACTCACCTGGGTGCTCCTTGGATGGTGAACATTTTATCTGAATGTTGCTCTGCAAGCTTGTTCATCACCTCATAAAGCTTGTGACAGAACTAGTATAGGAAAGAAGAAATAATATGGGAAAAACAGTTATAATGTAAGTATTTCAAATGCACAGCTTCTTGATAAAGTGCACAGAATAGTGTATACCATATATAGTGGAGATGTGAAATATAAACTGCACCTAAAACATTAGTGCAATATATATAAAAAAAGTATATATATATAAAGTCTTATTTCAATAGACATTTCCACCTGGCTTTTATAACAATACGTTCCAATTCGCCAGTCAGTAATTATGTGATTCAATGATTATATTATTATACTACAGCCACAAAATGTGCTTGCTTTAGTCTATATTCCTTTTACTAATAATCAACTATATTCCTTTTAGTAATAATCAATTCGTAGGTACTGTTTTACTAATTATCAATAGTAAATGCTACTTGTTTCATGCAAAAATACTGACTTACTGTACATTGTATATTAAATATTATAAAGGCTTTATGAGTATTTTTTGAACAGGCCAAAAACTTGAGCATCACTACATTTCATCTTTCATTTGCATGCAGGGAGGAATTGAGACAGATGGAAAAGCAGATGGTTGGTGTAACACAGCAGTTGTCCTGCAGAAGGCAGCATCGAGGATGTCTGTCACTGCTGAGCAAAACAACCTTAAAATGGAGCAGCACCCAAAATGACTCAGTGAAGTACATTAAAGCTAGTCTGCAAACTAAACTGAATTTAATTAAATTAAAATTCATTTCAATTTAAGCTTTAATAAGCTTATAAGCTCTAGTCTCTTCATACTGTACTGTAGAGTGAAGAACATAGTAAAGACATAGTATTGTCTCCCTTGATGTGGAGCTGCCACACTTTTTGTGGGCATGTTTAAAATAAGTCTGATGAGAATGTGAATGCCATCCAGTCTTTTCAGTCTGAGGCATGCTAGTACTACGTACATCAATGAAGACCCTATGAGGTATTGGTTATGCAGTTAACTGGTCAGTGCCGTCATTATTACATCCTTATTAGTTCTTCCTGTGTCTTCCAGAGCAACTACTGTAAAAGCTTGATTGTGTTTTACAGATATATCTATTGTAGGCTGAAAACTATCAATAAATTAAAGTATGGCCGAATACAGCACAGACTATGGAAATAAACAAGGATATGACAAAAAGTCAACAAGTTATTGGTCAACATTTGACTATGAATGTACGTTGGTATTATGTCCTCACAACTATCAGGAAGTTTTTGTTTTGTTTTTTTGCACAATGGAGACACATTTAACATCAAAACTACTAAAATGTGAATTTTGAATAATAGGTGCATTATAATGTTCCTCATGTAAAAGGTTCCACAGGTAGAAGATAAATGTTTTATGCAAATGTTGTTGTCTCCATTTTGAGACTGGGTGGTAAAGACATGAAAGACATAACACTCTTCTTCAAAAAATCCAAAATTTGTTTCACTACTGCAACCAGATCTAAAAAGACCTATTAGTAGAAATAGTAATACTGCCTTTTTTGAATGTGATACAATAAATGTAATGTTTTAAAAAGTATGTCCCAATAAACAGGAAATAATAATTTTCTCTTTGTAATTCATTTCGCAACACTGATAGCATTCTAAAATACAGAGAAGAAAGAATAGAGGTTTGGTAAAGAAAAAGCAAATGATTGATTCAGCGTGACAAATACAGAGGTGTCTGTTAAGGGGTGGGAGGGGGTTCAGTCTGGTTCCCTGTTGGCTATGGCACTATTTATCCAGAGCACTGCATTACAGCTAAAAATACACCACGCACTCGTCAGATGCTTCATCACAACCTCTAGTGATAATATATGTAGTGTAGATGCTGCCAAATTACATGCGATTTGCCCAATGAATATCTTACAAACACAGGGGCCTAAATATAAATCTACATTTATGGGCAGATTATGCATAACACTTGTTCTTGTTGTTTTCATTGATGATAACAAACCGTCCTGAGCAGATTGAGTAAGCTCCCCTTACCTGAACCTTAAAAAAATAAAAAATAAATAAAAAAATGGCAAAGCCTTTAGTCATATTTCATTGTTTTTTAGGCTACAAATATGTGTTGAAAAAGAGAATTCAGAGGGGACCATTTCTCCCAGCTAAATATAGAGCAGAAAGGCAGCATTGTTAAATAGAGTTAAATAGGCCATAACTATCTCTGGTGAGAAAATCAAAGTCTACCCTGCAATTTAGAAAATGCACATGCCAGAACCCTGAAATTTTATGGATAATAGTCAACTGCAGCTCTGCAAATCCAGCTGGGAGGAAGATGAGATTGAAAGGGTAATAATAGTCTTTGGCTCCAAGGAGAAGTGCATGTTTTTTAGTGCATGAAAGCAATGATTGCCAGACATGTGTTACTTTTCTTTTAATGAATAGAATACCCATTTTCAGCATGCTTAAACGTCATCACTTAATTCATTCTTTTTGTGATGACTTCAACCAATCAGTTTGACTAGTCATATTACTGAAGGGCAAATGACTGGCTAAAACAGAATACCTGGATGAGAAATGCTAGAAACATTAATAACCATTAACAGAAAGTGTTGGCAGTTAGTCTAAAGACTTTTGTTCCAAAGAGTCTAGAAATGTCCTACTGTTATCTTCATTAGCATAACTCTTACTATGAGTCATGCCAAGCCACAGTGCAACAGTGCAAAGAAGCCTGCTCATTATGAAGAAATGAACATTGCGGTGATCACAATACGCCAGCATCATTCACTTTGTGTTCTGTAATTTCAATTTAAAAACGTGTGACTTACAAGTGAGATTTCCCTGTGAAATTTGGCTTCCAGGCTGCTGACACTCTTGAAGGTGTTCACATAAAAGCCCACTCGGCTGCAAAGACAGGAAGAGGACTTCATGAGAATACACAGAGGACTCGTGCTTCATGGTCCCATTCAGCCATGAAAATGCCGACATCTATGACTCATAGCACAGCATGAAGAGGCTGAATGTTCAAACGTACAAAACATACTCAAGTCTGATTAGCTATGAGTTGCTCACAGAGGCAAATCCATACCCCTTATATACTGACCCATCATCATCATCACATATACATACATATACTGTATAAATTTAAAAGAAAGCTCGGTGAGCAATAATTTTTACATATTTTTGTTTTATATTTATACCTGGATATTTTTACTAGATCATGACTGACTGAGCAGAGCTCAGGGGACGAGTGAAACAATTATGTAAGCACACTGCTGTTCCCCTAGAAAACACCAAACAAGTCGTCTCTCTAAATGCTACACTCTCTTGAGCACATGTATTGTTATAATGTTTTTTATGATATATTAATACATGTCAGCCCACAACATTCATAAGCTTGTCACATAGGATACACACCAATTAGCCATAGAAACATTAACATTAAAGTCAAACCAGGTTTTGTGTTCCCCTTGTGCCACCTGGTTCCACAGGGCCTCTGTGCTTTTTTTTGTGTGTGTGATTTTTGTGGGATTGGATTGTACGGGACTGAATGGTCTTTGGCTCCCATGGGCATGAATGAGCCTTGGGTGCCCATGAGCCTGTCACTAGTTTACTAGTATATAACTGATAATGTGTGGTGTTATTGTTATGGCTGATCGGTGTGAAGTACTGTACAAAAGCCTTAGGCAAAGGAAAGAAATTCTGAACAGCAAAAATGTTTAGAAAAAAATATTACAAACAGCACTAAACTAAACTAAACTAAACAAAGTCAACATTAGGTGTGATGAACATTTGCCTTAAAAAATGTTTTTAAAAAAATCTCAGCTACACTTTGTGCCAGAAACTGACACACTTACTTTTGCTGGTAAAATCTGACATAATTCATAACTGTTTTTTTCCTATAAAAAGTGGTCTATTACATAAGATGTAAGACCAAGCTCTCTGTCTAGAGAAGATTGTTTAACTTGCAAATACTTCCATATGCTCTGCAAAAAAAATCATTTATACCTCAGAAACATAATTACCATAATCATTAAAAAACACTTCCGCAGCCGAATTATATAAAGACATTTAACCTGCAGAATATCATTATTAGACTCTGAGCACATGAATACTGCAGTCCCTAATAAATCATTTCAATCAAGACTAAAGCCTTACTGAGAGTTGTATTTTCAACACAGACCTACAAAATGTCCAGCAACACAATGTACTGTAATCCCATCATTTCTTACATGTTTTGCTTCTTTTTATTTCTAAACAGACCCATCCAAAAGATAACATATAATTTATAAGCCTTGTTAAAAGAGAGAAATATAATGCCTAAAGTATGTGACAACAAACTGATATGCAAGTCATCAAATTCAGCTTATGGATTAAAGAGAAACGGTTGTTCTTCTGCTTTAGTTAATTAAAGACGAGCCTCAGCATCCTTTAGCAAATCTCAGGAACATACCTGTGTGCTGTTATCGTGATGATGATGATGATGATGATGATAATGACAGAAATATGTTTAGCTACCCTGCTACAGAGCAAACTGCACAAATGGACACACTGGGCTACAGGGAAACATCATCGTCAAAAGAATTCAATAGTATTGATAGGAGCTGTCAGAGTATCAGCCCTTCCCGGTTTGCCCAAAATGGGAATAACCTTGGGTGTCACTGTCTGAGTATCAAACTCTTAAACTATGCAGTGCTTCCTGTCTTACCCAGTATGGGAATCACCCCAGATGCACTCAATAAAAACTTCAGTTGTGTAATTTACATTTTTTGAAATTGACAAATAATTCAAAAGAAAATAAGGGTATAAATTGTTGGCAGTGGTCTCTTCTGTGTATTTCATGTGTGTCTCCTTTTTCTTTTTCGCTTTCTTTTATCTCTCTCTTTATCTGCAGAACGCTTTTATTGCACAGTGACGTGCTACATGAATTACATTATATTCTACTGTTCACAAAAAAAAATAATGAGAATTAGCTGCTTAATTAGCTGATTTGTGAACAAGTATAAATGACCTTATTTTATAGTAATTACAGTACCTTATAAACAACTTTACCTTATCTTTTCTGCAATTCCTGCTTGTTGCTTACTTGTATAATATGTAACATACAATTTTCCTTTGGGATTAATAAAGTACTCTGTCTGCCTGCCTGCCTGCCTGCCTGCCTGTCTGTCTGTCTGTCTGTCTGTCTGTCTGTCAGTCTGTCTGTCTGTCTGCCTGCCTGCCTGCCTGCCTGTCTGCCTGCCTGTCTGTCTGTCTGTCTGTCTGTCTGTCAGTCTGTCTGTCTGCCTGCCTGCCTGTCTGCCTGTCTGTCTGTCTGCCTGCCTGCCTTCCTGCCTGTCTGCCTGCCTGCCTGCCTGTCTGCCTGTCTGTCTGTCTGTCTGTCTAATTTGACCTAATCATGACCAGTGGCGGATTAAGTGTACATGGTGCCATGGATGCCAAAAAATTTTTTAAAACATCTTTTTCCCTAACAAACATAAGTTTTATACTAGTCTTTTTTATTAAATACATAATAGTGCTGCATACCTTTATATTTTACCCAATTGTCCTTTTCTTTCCTCTTTTGGGACTTAATAACTTTGACCTTATTTAGTTTTTAATTCAACTACTGTAGCATCAAGGATCATTATCCACCCCAAATGTACCTCGGGGGTCTGAAAACTGCTTTTATTGTGAACGATTTCACACAAAACAGAAGAAATAAATATGGCTATAAAAATACAGTATACTTTCACAACATTATGAGTGATTTGAGGTTTATTCTGTAGCATTTCCGTGTGACTGATTTTACTAATTGCATTGCTTTAAACAGTTAGATGTGCACTTTTTTCCCCTGCCTACTTCCCATCTCATACTAAGTGAAAGATCTTCCCAGTCAGAACCCTGCCTCTCTCACAAACTAGAATCGGGGCTCCCATGAGGTCACTTGACCGGCACGATAACATGAAACAATGTGACGTACAAACAAGCGATGGAAATTTTTCCTGTGTGCTCTGTGCCACCACCAAGAAGATGCCATATCTAAATACGCCACTGATCATGACACAGTGAGACACAGTGTTTGCTCTCTCTTGGTGTATTATTTATCCATTTTTTCATGTTTCCCAGAGATCCAGTTCATTCCATTTTAAATTTCAGTTTTTATTTGTTTGCATACAGAGACTGATATTTAATCATTAAAGCCCAGGAACAAAATCAGACTCTGCTTAAAATGTAATCTAGGACACCAGCGTTGTAAAGTAACCAAATTAACCCCTGGCCTATCAAGCCACACATACAGTACCAACCATTATTCTCATAAGATTTTATGCTGTACCTGGAACATGGTAATACCACATAAATGAAAAAAACTAATCAGTAGATATACCATGAAAAGTCAAGTTTAGATCAGAAACATAACATTTTTACAAAAAAAATGAGATTTCTTTTTCAATGTAGCACAGTTTTCAGAGCTTCAAAGATGGCTCACCTATCCCACAGATTGGGCAGCTCATCCTGCAGATCCACATTCAGATCATCAAACACCTTCTGTGCCTTTTTCAAGTCTTCTTCTGCCTGTATGAAAACAGGGAACAGGAAATCAAGTTAATCTTTAGCATATCCACAGAGACCAGTACAGTAGAGTACAGCGCATGCTACACAAAATCTATATAATCTATAGAGTATAAAGCATGTCCTTCTGTACCTTAGCAACCTTTCTTTCATTCTTAACAGCGGAAATCTGCAGGGTCTCGAAATGGTGCCTTGCACTGTCATAGTCGATTAACTTTCTGCTCCGCTTCGCTACACGTACCTAAAGAGGGACAAAATAATTATTATACCTTTGCTTTGTAATAAAGTTGCCCTTTGATAAGTACCAGGGATAAGCTACTTTTAAACCCACTGCAGACTGTAACATGCACATATGGTTAATTAAACTGACAGAGAAGTAAAAATTGTAGAATTGTACCTTGAGGTCAGGGAACTGGGCCAAATATGTGTCCAGTGCTAAGATTGTGGAGTCCACCAGCTTTTCATGGAAGTCTTCCCATAATGCATCACAATTCTAGAAAAAATATATACAAAGTGTTGTAATTATCCAGTTCAAAGAGAAAAAAATATAACTGGCAAATCTCTGACATACATATACTGTATATACAAGAATCTGTGTAAATGCTAAAATATAATAAATGCATGTCATAGCAAAACATGATGCATTCTGATCTAACTATCATATGTCATGCATAATGTAAAAACATTCAATTGACTTTGGTATAATGTTTAAGTAGAGAAAAAAAGACTGCGATTTGAGTTCAGATTCAGACTTCAGTTGTTCTTTTTTTAATAAGCCCGTTATCAACCACCAAAGAACATTTTTATATTGTTTTTAAAATATATAAAATATTTTTATTAAAACCCATTATTTAAAATATCATATTGTTACTAAATTGCATATTTAACATGGCCACAGAAGCTGATTTATCAATTTTGACAAAACCATGGAAGGAGGATTGCATTCTGCAAAATAATACAAAAAAATGACAATTATATGATCAAAACAAAAATTGACATATTTTGACAATAATTTGGCATTTGTGCCTTTTAACAAATTTATGACTTAAATAAAACAGGCAGAAAATATTCTCTAATACTTTTTACATCGTTTTCTGCCAGAATGGATTTATTTCAAGTTGCAGTAACACTCTTCATATATCTTCATAAAAAATGACTAATAAGTCTTTGGATGCAACATCAACATTGCTCTAAAATTCGAGGACATTTAGGTAAATGGAACAATCAGTGAAATGTGCTTAGTCATACTTCTTCATCTGAGATTCAGTGCCCAAAAGGGACATTTCATTGACACTGATTCACTGCCAACATTTTGTTAAGTTTATTTTTTTTAAAAAGGATCGATGGCATTGATTGAGTTTGTTTTTCCAGGGCCTTATCCTTGCAGTTACCTTTCGGAAGGAGCTCGTAATGTATTTAAACTACAAGCATTAAGCTGTCACCTGAAAGTCTTTTTATGCTGATTTTAGAGTAAGTAAGCAAGCAAGGGAAGTTTGTGTTATATTACATTACATTACATGTTGTCTCTGTTTAGACACTTATGACAGCTGATTGAAACTGTAGGCTATAATCTATGCTATTAAAATCCCTCTGTGGGGTTGTACTGGACCCACTGCTGTGAACAACAGGTCTAACTGCTTTAAATAATTTGCATGTGTTTGCACTACACTACGGTATCAGGTACGTTTCGGTGAGTGGTCCTTCGTTTCTTTAAAACAGATGACAATAAAACTATGGTTAATGTAGAAAGTGCAATATAACCAGTCTCACACTGACCCAACATGAAGGGTTCCTTTAGTCATTCTTGCTGTAAACAGTCACTATCTAAGCTATAGCTGACTGAATTGGTGCTGATTTAAAGCCAGTGTACAATGCATATTTTATTATCGATGAATTGAAACAGCTAAAATGACACTCACCTTTCCGATAGACATCACATCGTCCTTGCCGTGCCACTCAGGCTCGTACACTTCGTGAAGAGATTCTGTCAGACTCATAGAGGCCTGCTGCATTCCTGCAGTTTTACCAAAGAGCAATCTAAGCTAAGCACCCCTATTCATCATTTCAGCAGCATCATTTACAGAAGGCTGTTTATGTTGTGTGTGTGTGCGAGTGTGTATTAGGATGAGTCACCTTTCACAGCTGCTATGTACGCCTTCATCTCCCTCTGTAGCCTTGCACCCTCAGACTGGAGAGACAAAACAAAACAAGGCTCTGAGCATAAAAAAAGCACAAAGCAGTATCTGACCATTATTTGTCTAAACGCTGTGAGCCATAAACGCAGAGCATGCCAAAGATCATATCTGTCACTTTTTAACCAGTAAACACTTGTGTAAACCACATCTGCAGATTTAATAACGTTAACGAGTGGCACAAAACAAAGCAATAATTTTATCTACAAATACAAACAAGGTTGAATAATGGGTCGTTGGTGCTTTACTATGCCATACTGTATTTCACCAGGATTAATATGAGCCTTGTACTGGCTGGTATGTAGGGCCCATTTTATTGCTGGAGGTGAAATCCTTTTGCAACACTGTGAGCGGCAGACACTGTTTCAGCAGCTTCGCTATTTAATTTCCATCTGGATTTTATACAGGAGTAGGCAGTGAAAGGGTTTGCAGTACAGACAGACACAGTCACGTAGAGTAGAGGAGAGGAGAGGTCTAGCTGGCTGATATATAAAACAGTCTAATCGGGATTAGTGAGGACAGGTGGAAAGGCAGGATTAAACTGTAGCTTTTCCTCACCATTGGAATGTTTTACCAGTAAAGCACATGTCCCTGTTAAATTCTAATATAAGTCACCCCCACAAAATGTATGTAAGTGGCACAGTGGCGTACTGATTAGTACTGTCGCCTTGCACCTCCACGATCGAAGGTTCGATTCCTGCCTCAGGTCTGTGTGCATGGAGTTTGCATGTTCTCCCCATGTTTGGTGAAGTACTCTGGTTTACCCCCACAGTCCAAAGACATGCAGATTAGGTTAATTGGAGTTCCCAAGTTTTCTGTAGTGTGTATGTAAACGGGCATGTGCCCTGTGATGGATTGCCACCCCATCCAGGGTGTACTCTGCCTTATGCATTAAGTCTCCTGCTATAGGCTTCACCCCCATGTGACCCTGTATACAGGGTAAAGCGGTATAGACAATGAGTAAATGAGAATGTATACATACGTATAGTGGAAAACTATGATTGTTAATGTCTGTGCCTATACAGTATCATCTTCTATACATACAGTATAATAAAACTCTAAAGTCGGCATGTCTGTACATTGAGGATATTTGCGGAAAAGTACTTTTGGGGGACTTTTTGGGGTAAGATGAGTACAGTAATTTAAAAACTACTACAAATTTTAAGGGGGTTTTCACAGGTGTGTTTGGGCGAGCTCGAGGTAACATATAGGCTTTGTTTCATCGCAATCAGCCCACGGGAAGAGAAGGTATGCTACTTTAAATGAATTTAAATGAGAATTTAAATGAAAATTTAAATGAAAAACGTCCTTATATAATAAAAAATCAACCTAGAATTCATTCATCTCCAAATTTAACAGATGTACACTTTTTAATACGCAATTATGAGTGTGCAATTAAATTACACGCGAACGAAGTCGCAGGCTCATCTAGTATCTTAATAATTTCTTACTCATAGTTTAGGGAAACAAGTAAAGGAATTTCCCAGATAGAAGAATTTATTAAGCTCTGAATATCAACAATTGAGATTTGAAAATGTATTCCTGATTAATTAATTTCACCTGTTTCCACATGCTAAAGGAGAAATTATTAATAATATTTTATAATATAATATAATTATATTACTTTTATATTATTATTATGAATATAAATGTTATCTATAACCTTTTATAACAGAAATATCAGGAGGTTAGGATAAATATTTTATTAATGAGTACTTTATAAACAGTTTAACAACCAGAAAAATAAATGATTCACAAAACCTTGGGTTAAAAAAGCACCCTGATTATTTTTAAAATTATAATGCGGATTATTATTTGATTCTGAAATCTCACCTCTTGTCTCTTGAAGTTCTGAACACACTGATCAAACTCCTCATCTTTTGTCTCATCAGCCTTCCCCAACTTCTGCAACACCTATAAAAAGGAAGAGACAACACAACAATAACCACTTTACAGAGCTCAACTTTATATTATGTAGATCAAACAGTACAATGAACTTTTAAACGAGTGGCTGCCATGTCTGTTATCTCTAAGAAACCGGTTGTATGGGCAGGTGACGTTATCAGCATAAAAAAATAAACGTATTTCAGGTAAGAAGAAGTAAACTTATACTTTGGATTATTATTATTAATAATAATAATGTACAGTACCCCGACTGACAGTGGCCGGGAAATGTGTACAGAACAGATACAATGCCATGTGGAGAAAATAGTTGGTCCAACTTCAGCCCTTAAAATTTCTTACATGTTTAAATGAACTGTTCTTAAACTACATTATAATTAACAAATCTTTTTTTTATAAAGTGCATTTATTTATGTGTAGTTAAGTATCCGGGCTATGTGATATGTGCTGAGTTTTTGAACGTTCTTTCTGTGCCTTTGTGGGTTTCCTCAGAGTTTTTCAGTTTCCTCCTGAAACATGGCTATGCTTATTTGCCTCTGGTCTAAATGAGGGTGTGAACGGTTCCCTGCAATGGACTGACAACCGAGCCAGG